>JABFOW010000003.1:0-49026 GCA_022817725.1 Archaeoteleia sp. ZL-2020 | reverse complement strand
TATAGTAAATTCTTAGCTGATTAATAGACCGATCCATTCTTTCTTTGAGAATTGCTATAAGGTCGTCGCCGCAAAGAGTGCGTTAGCACGACGTGGCAATCCAGAAAAATGACTAAGAGACTGGATTGCCACACTCGCTTTTGCTCCTTCGCAATGACGATTTTATAGAATTGATAAATCTATTAATCATCTAAGAATTTACTATATAACGCGAATGTGTTAATAGTATGCGCTATGATGCGAAGTGTAGTAAAATCTACATGAGCTTCGGAGCGACACTCTATTAACTTAGCCTATAATACCATGATGACAATATTTACGCCTATAAGGGATCATAACTTCTTTAGCAGACATGTTACAGAAGTAGCACATGATTTGATTGGCAAAAGGTTTGTTTTTTATGAATTTAACGGCATTATTACCGAAACTGAAGCTTACAGAGGGCAAGATGATGATGCATCGCATGCTTGAAAGGCTTAACATTACGCAATAAGGCTATGTTTGGGCTTCCTGGCCATATATATGTGTATTTCATTTATGGTATTATTGCTTAAATATCGTTACGGAGGAAGAAGGATCTCCAAGTGCTGTTTTATATAAGAGGGTTGCTTTTACCATATATTTATCTTAATGGACCAGGGAAAATATGTAAGTTTTTCGGTATCTCTAAAAAAGAATATGGACTAAACTTACTTAATCACGACCATGTTTATATTGCTGAAGGAGAGCAATGTGGTGATGTAAAAACCAGCCCCCGCATAGGTATAAAAAAAGCTACTGACAAGTTATGGCGATTTATAGGTACAGAATTTGAAAAATAGAGCTAAAGCATTTCTCCAATTTCAAATCCCGCTTACTACTCTGGGTTTCGTTCTCTAAAAAATGCAGGTACAAAAAGCACCTCTCTCCAAAAACCCAGGTAAATAATAGGATAAGTGTGCGAGTATTTGTAGAGAATTGGTATTAATCCCCAACCTTGAGTACTGCAATAAATGCGCTTTGTGGAACATCAACCCTGCCTATAGCACGCATTCTCTTTTTACCCTTTTTTTGTTTTTCTAATAATTTTCTTTTGCGTGTTACATCACCTCCGTAGCACTTCGCTGTCACATCCTTTCGCATAGCACTAATCGTCTCACGCGCAACAATCTTGCCGCCTATTGCAGCCTGTATCGGAATTGAAAACATATGGCGCGAAATTAAATCTTTGAGTCTCACACAAATCTCTCTACCTCTAGCTTCTGCCCTGCTTTTATGTAAAATTAGAGAAAGTGCATCAACGTTTTCTCCATTGATTAATATACTCAACTTAATTAAGTCTCCCCTCTGGTGATGCGTTAATTCCCAATCAAAACTCGCATAACCCTTTGAGCAGGATTTTAATCTATCGTAAAAATCGTAGACTATCTCATTTAATGGCAATGAATAAATAACCATCACCCTATTTCCAACATATGTAATGCTATCCTGCACACCACGTTTCTCTATACATAGTGCCAAAATAGAACCAAGATATTCTTCTGGTACCATGATGGTTGTCTTAACCCATGGCTCTTCTATATAATCTATGTATGTTGGGTCTGGCATATCCACAGCATTATGCACCTCAACTCTCTCACCAGAACGTAGATATACATAATATACAACGCTTGGAGCAGTTGTAATAATATCAAGATCAAATTCCCTCTCTAAGCGTTCTTGTATAATTTCTAAGTGCAGCAGACCTAAAAAACCGCACCTAAATCCAAATCCTAGGGCACTAGAACTTTCCATCTCATACTGGAAACTTGCATCATTTAATTTTAATTTTCCGAGGCTGTCTCTAAGAATAGAAAATTCACCAGCATCTGTAGGATATAAGCTACAAAAGACCACAGGCTGACTCTCCTTGAATCCAGCCAAAGCCTCTTTGCATGGGACCCTCTCATCAGTAATCGTATCCCCTATGTGGCAAGCTGCAACTTCTCTTATACCAGCCGTGATAAAACCAACTTCACCAGTCAACAATTGATCTACCATGACTTTTTTGGGAGTGAATATACCAACATTCTCCACGTTATATATTGCACTGGCTGCCATCATTCTGATTTTAATACCTTTTTTCAGAACACCGTCTACAATCCGAACAAGTATAACAACACCAAGATATTGATCATACCAACTATCCACAAGCATAGCTTTCAATGGCCCATCAATATCACCTCCTGGTGGCGGAAGAAATTTGACTATAGCTTCTAATAACTCAGGTACAGCCTCACCAGTTTTTGCAGATACAGAAATAGCATTTGTTGTGTCAAGGCCAATCACATCCTCAATTTGTGCCTTAACCCTATCAGGGTCAGATGCAGGTAAATCAACCTTATTTAACGCAACTATTATTTCATGATTACTTTCAATTGCCTTATAGACATTCGCAAGCGTTTGAGCCTCAACACCTTGACTTGCATCCACGACCAAAACAGATCCTTCACATGCCGCAAGCGACCTGCTTACTTCATATGCAAAATCTACATGTCCTGGTGTGTCTATAAGATTTAAGATATATTGCTTTCCTGAAAGAGATTTATAATACAATCTAACAGTCTGTGCTTTGATTGTAATTCCCCTCTCCTGCTCTATTTCCATTGAATCAAGAACTTGCGCACTCATCTCTCTTTTTTGCAAACCACCACAGATCTCAATTAATCGATCTGCCAACGTAGATTTACCATGATCTATATGCGCGACTATAGAAAAATTCCTTATATTATCAATTTTGCTCATTTACTATTTATTTATGCATTATAAATTATGCCTTTAATTATGACTTTACCTCTCTCCATTCCACTGTCAAAGCCTCTGTCGAAACCTTTGTCAAAGCCTTTACTCTCAGCCTTCTCTAATGCTGCCATTTCATCCCTCAACCATTTGAGGTGATCTTCGTATGAATCCCTCTCTTCCTTGCTGAAATTTATGACCTCAAGCACAGATAATGCCTTGCTAAGCTTCGAGTTATCCAGCTCTTTCGGGAGCTTTTCTTTATTTAATAAATCATGCCTGGTTAAAAACATAATCCACATATCTAACGTACTTTTTACCTTAGATAATAAAACCTTTAGAGCATCATCTCTCCCTAAATCCTTCTTGATATTTTCAAATTTATTAAGCTCTATTGTATGCAGCTCAATATCTTTAAAAAACTTAATCTTACTCACTTCCTCATGAAGACGAAATACGTTATGATATCTTTCAGTCTCAGGAATACTCGTAAAATTCAATATGTGTATCCCTATAGTCTTATTTAGACTCGAATAACCCATTCCAGATTCTAATTGCTCAGAATATAATTTCGCCCAATAATATAGCGCTCTTTTATCATAATCAGCAGCATCACTGATTTGAATCTCTATATTATATCTCTTCCCATCATGCCCCTTCGCCTTGATGTCTAATACAGACCACTTGTCATTCTTGAAATTTTGCGGATTCAATAATTCAACACTCAATACCTGATCTTCTTCAGAGACTATAGAATTTATCAGAGATATCAATAAGTCTTTATTCTCCTCAATTCCAAAAATCTATTTAAATGCTAAATCAACTCGCGGATTTATTCTATATGGCATTGTTATAAATGATAAGCATTATGTATAAAAAGACTTTCCACAGCCGCAAGCCCCTTTTTCATTAGGATTAACAAAAACAAATCCTGATTTCACCTTCTCGTCTTTATAATCCAATATTGTTCCAACTAGGTAGAGAACAGCTTTTGAGTCAACAAAAACCTTCACACCACCAGCTTCTACCTCCTCCGAAAGCTGAGGCTTCGCGTCAGCATATTCAAATGTATAAGCAAGTCCAGAACAACCGCCAGATTTCACCCCAATCTTTATTCCAAGTGCTGACTTATCGCGCTTTTCAAGGAGATATTTGATACGTCCAATTGCAGACTCTGTCAGAGTTATAATATCCATTATTAATACCTATGCAGTTGCTTCAGCATTATTTTGAAAATTCTTGATTGCACCCTTTATAGCCTCTTCTGCAAGAACAGAGCAATGTATTTTTACAGGCGGAAGTGATAATTCTTCAACTATTTCAGTATTTTTTAGCTTCATTGCTTCGTCAAGCGTTTTTCCTTTGAGCCATTCTGTTGCCCATGCGCTGGATGCAATCGCAGATAAGCAGCCAAACGTCTTAAATAGAGCGTCCTCTATCACTCCAGTTTCAGGATTCACCTTGATTTGCAATTTCATAACATCACCACAAGAAGGCGCACCCACGAGTCCTGTTCCTACATTAGCCGTCCCCTTAGGGAAAGAGCCAACATTCTTAGGATTTTCATATATATCGATAACTTTTTTACTATATACCATATCTTTTACCTTAAAATAATATAATTCAATGACTAGCCCAATTTATGGCCTTTAAATCCACTCCATCTTGCATCATCTCCCAAAGCGGACTGAGTGCACGCAGCCGATCAATCGCAGCCGTTATGGTGACTATTGCATAATCAATATCCTCTGGCTTAGTAAACCTTCCTATACCAAACCTGATTGATGTGTGAGCAAGATCATCATCTACACCAAGAGAGTATATCACATATGACGGCTCAAGTGACGAAGAAGTGCAAGCTGAGCCAGAAGATACAGCTAAACCTTTTATAGCACCTATCATAGATTCCCCTTCGATTGCAGCAAAGCTGATATTTATGCAGCCAGGATATCTTTTTATACGATCACCATTCAGATATGTTTCTGGAATCTCAAGTATTGCATTAACAAATTTATCACTTAACTGTTTTATTCTTTCATATTCTGATGCCATTTCTGCTTTTGCATACCTTGCAGCAGCCCCTAGCCCAACAACAAGCGGCGTTGGAAGCGTACCTGCACGCATTCCTCTTTCTTGTCCACCACCATTTATCATAGCAGAAATACGTACTCTTGGCTTCTTATTTACGTAAAGTGCACCTATACCTTTTGGCCCATAGATTTTATGCCCAGAAATACTCATCAAATCTATCTTCATAGCATTCACATCTAGCGGAATTTTCCCAAATGCTTGAGCTGCATCAGTGTGGAAGAATACTCCTCTTTTGCGGCATATATCACCAATTTCAGCAAGGGGCTGAATCACACCAATCTCATTATTTACCGCCATTATAGAAACAAGTACCGTTTTATCAGTGATGTTAGATGCCAAAAGATCAACATCCACAAGCCCATTTTGCTGTACAGGAAGGTAAGTGATAGAGAAGCCTTTCCGCTCCAAATATCTGCACGTGTCTAAAATACACTTATGCTCTGTGACCGTCGTAATTATATGATTCTTTGTATCTTTGTAAAAATCAGCAACACCCTGAAGTGCTAGGTTATTCGCCTCAGTCGCACCTGATGTAAATATTACAGTGCTTGGATCAGCACCTATGAGGTCTGCGACACTCTTTCTTGCATCTTCAACAGCATTTTCAGCATCCCAACCAAATTGATGAGTCCTAGAATGCGGATTGCCAAATTTTTCAGTAAAATATGGCAACATCTCCTCAAGTACCCTTGGGTCTACAGGAGTTGTTGATTGATAATCCATATATATTGGCATTTGGCTATCCATTGACTGATATGTTCTCATGACCTTTGTTTTTTATAAAATTATATAAATTGCGCCATTCCGCTATAAATCTTTCGACTTCTGATTTCGTGTTACCTCGGCCTAAACTCACTCTAATTGCCGTATTTGCAATTGATTGCGGATAGCCCATAGACATCACAACACGAGGCAAATCAACCTTTCCAGAAGAACAAGCAGCCCCCGCACTCACCATTATATTTTTACTATCAAAATGAATGACCTGTGTTGCAGCATCAATAAATGGCATAGAAAACATAGAAGTGTTTGGCAGCCTTTTGACATTTTTTCCAAATATTATAGAATCTTGAGATATTTTTAAAATCTCCTCTTCTAAACAATCTCTAAAAGCCTCAAGTTGATTATCAAATCCGCATCTTGCAAAAGCGTCACAAGCAACACCAAATCCATGTATTGCTGCAATATTATGCGTGCCAGATCTGACTCTATATTCTTGCCCACCGCCTATGGTTATCTGTGTCAGCTCTATATTCTTTTTATATATAAGCGCACCAACACCAATAGGACCGCCAAATTTATGCGCAGAAACTGTCATAAGGTCAGCCCCTAGTTCTTTCAAATCAAGCGGCACTTTTCCCAAAGCTTGTGTCGCATCAGTGTGTAATATACCGCCATACTTATGTACAATATCTGCAATTTCCTGAATTGGCTGTATTACACCCGTTTCATTACTGGCGAATATCACAGATACTAAAAATTTCTCGCTCGCAAGTTTCGCTATAATCTCTGCTACACCTTCTACTTCTATTACACCACCCGAATTCACAGGTATTATAGGGTTTTCTACATTATTCAAAACAGAGCTATGCTCAATCACAGATGCGATTGATTTATAACCAGCTAGCCCACGCAATGCAAGATTGTTAGACTCTGTTGCTGATGCGGTAAATACAACGTTATAGTTATGGTCAGCATTCAACACTTTCTTTAGAGAAGTACGAGCATTTTCCAGCAACTGTTTTGCACGCCGCCCCATAGCATGCACAGAGGATGCATTGAGCGGACTCTGCATAGTATCTGACATCGCAATAAACACTTCGCGTGACATAGGTGTGGTCGCATTGTGGTCAAAATATATTAGGTTTTGCATAGATTTTTATATTCTTAAGAACAGTGTACTACTCGCAGCGACATACTACACACTACCCTTCAACCTTATTCTCACTACAAACATCAGCAAGACTCCTGCCACGCAAATATCCCCTGATATTCTCTTCAAGAGAAACCCACAAGTTATGGGAAGCACAAAGTACACCATTTCCCATGCAAGTATTTTCATTATCACATCTTGTCATCTTAATATTTTCCCCAACCGCCATAACTATCTCTTCTATACAAATCGCATCACGCGGCTTATTCAGCTGATATCCACCACCAGGGCCTTTTACAGAAAAAATCAGACCACTCTTTCTCAAGCCAACAAAAATCTGCTCCAGATAGCCCAAATCAATTTTCTGTCTTTGCGATATGTCAGATAATCTCACTGGGCAATCAGCCTCATGCATAGAAATATCTAACATAGCCATGACAGCATATCTCCCCTTGGTTGTTAAAAACATATCATCCTTTAAAATTTGTATGTTTTTGCGATTTCTAAATCTAAAACGACATCAAAGCCTGTCAATTCCGAGATAATACCAAACCCCACAAATCAAATTCTTATTTAAGTAATGCAACAGCCACAGATCGCTTTTCTTCCATTTTGCAATTCTCCTTTGCATAAAATTTTTTAAATCTATTTCAAGTATACATAAACAATCTTAAGAAAGAATTATATACAAAATATGAATCAGTTCGTATACTTCACTCTGAATTACATTGTATTCTAAAATAACCTAGTAAACAAATCAACTATAAAATCACATAAACATGCGTGAAATCATATTAAATGGAGCTGCTGGCAAGATAGAAGCAAAATATTTCCACTCTACGCAACCGAATGCACCAGCTGCGATTGTATTACAGCCACACCCACTACACGGTGGAACTATGAATAATAAAGTGGTATATAATACGTTTCATACCTTTATGCGACGCAATTTTTCAGTATTGCGATTTAATTTTCGCGGTGTTGGGAAGTCAGAGGGAGTATTTGATCATGGCGTCGGTGAGCTGCTGGATGCAGCAATTGCATTAGACTGGCTTGGCGGACAAAATCCTTCTGCTTCAAGCTATTGGGTTGCAGGATTTTCTTTTGGCGCATGGATTGCACTGCAATTACTCATGCGCCGCCCAGAATTAAATGGCTTTGTTGCAGTTTCACCGCCTGCACATTCTTATGATTTTTCATTCTTGTCGCCCTGCCCTGCGCAAGGCATAATCATTCAAGGAACAGAAGATAAGACAGTCCCTGAAGCTTCTGTCTTTAATCTTTATGAAAAACTTGAAAAGCAAAGAAATTCTGATGTTGAATATTTCCCTATAACTGGCGCTGATCACTTTTTTGACGGGTATATGGATCAACTTGTTAGTGCGATAGACACTTATCTAGAACCCAGAATTAACCTTCAAGCAGTACCAAAAAAAGTCAAAAAGGATAGACGTAGAAGACAACCAGGTATGATAAATGAATAGCGAACTAGATTTGCCGAATGTGAGAGGTAAATATAGACTTAACGCTGATCTTTCTAGGATGTGCTGGTTCCAAGTTGGTGGACCAGCAGACGTCCTGTTTATCCCAGAGGATGAAGAAGATCTAGTATCTTTTTTGAAGAATAAAAATCCACAGATTCCTATTTTCACTATAGGTGTTGGCTCTAATATCTTAATTCCAGACGATGGCATACGCGGTATTGTGATTCGCTTGGGGCGGAAGTTTAATACAATTAGCCACGATAATTTTTATGTAAAAGCTGGAGCGGCTGCTTTAGATTTAAATGTTGCGCTTTATACAATGGAAAATTCTATAGCAGATCTTGAATTTCTTTCTGGAATTCCTGGAACAATCGGCGGGGCACTCGCCATGAATGCTGGTGCATATGGCAGTGATATTGCATCAAGATTAATTGAAGCAAAGGCTGTTAACAAATCTGGTGCCATAAGAATTTTTCAAAAAAATGAAATGGGATATAGGTATAGAGCCAATGCACTAAGCGATGATTGGATATTCATTAGCGCAACGCTTCAAGGCAATCCAGGAGAAAAATCTGAAATTTCCGCAAAAATCACAAAAATTCAAGAAGAAAGAACTAGAACTCAGCCTATCAGATCAAAAACATGCGGCTCTACGTTTAAAAATCCGCCAAATATGAAGGCATGGGAATTGATAAAAAATGCCAGCCTATCTGGCTTTACAATCGGAGGCGCATCAATTTCGACAAAGCATTGCAATTTTATCATAAATAATGGCGATGCTACAGCTGCAGACATACAACAACTCATT
The DNA here is from genome assembly GCA_022817725.1 of Archaeoteleia sp. ZL-2020. NCBI lineage: Eukaryota > Metazoa > Arthropoda > Insecta > Hymenoptera > Scelionidae > Archaeoteleia > Archaeoteleia sp. ZL-2020. Next base: position 40,013 of record JABFOW010000003.1, on the reverse strand, counting down.
TCATATGTAAAGCAGGCTGTATACGAAAACTCAGGTATATTAATGGAAGAAGAAATTTATTTGTCACGCCGCGATTCATTCTAAGGCTAATACCAAATCCCGTAAATAATAGGACATAATCGATTATACTTAAAAATCGCTGCAACAATTAGGTAGATATTTTATCTGTAACTGGCGCTATAGTAAATTCTTAGATGATTAATAGATTTGTCAAATCTATTAATCATCTAAGAATTTACTATAGTGGAATAAAGATGAGTTGCCGTATAGGCTTTTTGTTGTTTTCTAAAAAATGGAGTTATTCTTGAATTTTCATAAAGAGCGCGGGAAAAGATTCTAACATTATTGTGGTTAGATAAAGAATCAACCAGCTCGCCTACAATGTTTGATTCAGCTGTTGCCTGGCTATCCGACAGTATCACCAGCTTTTTGGAATCTATAGGATCTTTGGCAATTTTACACAATTTTCTAATGGATATTTTTCGTGTCGGGTAGTGTCCTATTTGTGGCGAATATCGTCATTTTTAGGATATATGCAAACGATAGCATTCACAAAAACACTATGGCACCATTAATAGCACCATAGGTCGACACGACCTAGACATATACATCAGTCATTAACTCATCTTTTGAAGGTTCTTTGCTGTCTTGCGCAAAGGTGATAGCGTCATCTACCACTACCTTTACTTTTTTTTCAATTTCTTTGAAGAATGCATCGTTAGCTATACCTTTATCAAGCATATGGCTTTTTAGTGTATTTATAGGATCTTTATGTTCTTTATATTCTTCCACTTCCTCTTTGGAGCGATATTTCGCGGGGTCTGACATAGAATGCCCCCTATACCTATAGGTTTTCACTTCAACGAGCATAGGCCCCTTGCCACTTCTGACATGTTCTGTGATCTTCAGAAAAGCGTCCCTTACTTCAAAGAACGACATACCATCAACCTGAAGCCCTGGTATACCAAAAGATTCTCCACGTTTATAAAGCTCTGTGACACTGCAGCCTCTCGCAACTGATGTGCCCATTGCATATTCATTATTTTCAATTACATACACGACAGGGAGATTCCAAAGCTTTGCCATGTTAAATGATTCATAAACTTGGCCTTGATTTATAGCTCCATCGCCAAGAATTGTAATGGAGATATTGGGCTGTTGCTTATATTGGAATGCAAATGCGAGCCCAGTTCCAATAGACACTTGCGCCCCTACTATTCCGTGACCACCATAAAATGCACGCTCTAAATCGAACATGTGCATAGAACCACCTTTGCCCTTTGAGCAACCTGTCTCTCTGCCCAAAAGTTCGGCCATTATCACCCTCGGATCGCTTCCAACTGCGAGCATTATACCATGATCGCGATAGCTAGTGATTGTCGAATCTCCTGGGTGTAGAGTGCTTTTTATACCAACTGCTACAGCTTCTTGGCCTATATATAGGTGGCAGAAGCCGCCTATTAAGCCCATACCATAGAGTTGACCAGCCTTTTCTTCAAAGCGCCGCGAAAGCAACATATCGTAATATGCATTTTCTAGCATTTTTTTATCGACAACAGTAGTATTCCCTTGTACCATCTTTCAAAAAATAGATAAGTTAGCATCGCTATGAATATTAATTCTAGAAGTAGTGCTTGTAAAGCACTTAATAGCAAATCATCCCTTAAAGATGTAAGAGTGGTACATTTTATCGGAATAGGCGGGATAGGAATGAGTGCGCTTGCAAGGATACTCAACTCTAAAGGGCATATAGTTCAAGGATCCGATGCTAATTCCACTCCATTAACCAAAAATCTAGAAGCAGAGGGAATAAAAGTATTTTATGGCCATGATGCATCTAATTTAGTTGATGTTGATCTCATTGTTAGGTCTAGCGCAATCAAAGATGATAACCCTGAGGTGAGCGATTCTATTCCTATTTTCTCACGCGCGGACATGCTCCTTGAAATAGTAAAATCATATTATTCAATTGCGATTTCTGGTGCCCATGGAAAAACCACAACAACTGGCTTGATTGGAGAGCTTTTGATTTCTGCTCAGAAAAATCCCCTTGTTATAAATGGTGGCATAATGAATGGGTTTAAAACTAACGCGATAATAGGAAGTGGGGAGATCGCCGTATTTGAGGCGGATGAATCAGATGGAAGTTTCTTAAAAACAAATGCTGCAATTAAAATTGTCACAAATATAGATGCAGAACACCTCGAATTCTATGGGAATTTTGCAAATCTCCAGATGGCATATCGTAAATTCATAAATGATTTACCAGAGCATGGCTTTGCCATACTCTGCTTAGATGATCCTATATTAAATGAGATAGCAAATGATGTGAATGCAGCGCAATTAGTCACATATTCAATTGAATCGCCACTCGCTGACCTATTTGCAAGTAATATTAACTGGACGGAACACGGTTCAAGTTTTGATTTGTTGATTAGTGATAAACTTTCTAAAATAAATAAGATAGAGAATATAAATCTTGCCGCCTTTGGGCTGCATAATGTGCAAAACAGCCTTGCTGCAATCGCTGTTGGTCTTCTTCTAAAAATTGAAGTGGATGTGATAAAATCTTCATTGGCAAATTTTTCTGGTATAAAAAGAAGATTCACAGAGACAGGTGAGGTCAATGGAATAAAAATCATAGATGATTATGCGCACCACCCAGAGGAGATTCGGGCAACTCTGAAGGTTGCAAGGAAACTTGCAGATCAGAGAGGAGGAAGGCTTTTTGTCGTATTACAACCGCACAGATACTCTAGGTTGCGCAATTTATTTGATGAATTTATAATGTCACTTGATCTTGCAGATCACATACTTGTAGCGGCTGTTTATGCAGCGGGAGAGGAGCATGACATTATGTTTAATAGCAAGAAATTGGTTGAAAAATTGAATCAAAGATCAAATTCTTGCGCAGAATATCTTGATAAGGAAGAGACTTTACCATATATAATATGTGAAGCATGTCGCAGCGGTGATATTGTTTTGTGTCTTGGTGCTGGCAGTATCACATATTGGGTGCAGTCACTGCCTGTTGTTTTAAAGGATCGCCTTATATATAGTAATTTAGCTTGAAGATCACATCTTGAGGCTAAATCATTAATAATTAGCGGGCCGTTATTTTATGGAAAAAAAGATGCAAAATATCAAATTTGTTAGCTATGCACTTGCTATTAGCGTGCTGCTTTTTTCAAAATCAGCGATTGCTGAACAGAATATATATGATATTGTGATCGCGGCACAAAATAATAATAGCAAATTACAAGCTGCAAAACAAGATCTTGAAGTGGCTAAGATTGGAAAAACAAGGGCGTTTTCTGGCTTTTTGCCAAGTATCTCAGCGCAAGGGTCGTCTAGCAAGATGAATCCGAACCCTAATCAATCAAATGATCCTCTTGCAGCTGCAGAAAGACAGACGGTCAATTCAGGCAAGTTAGTTGCCAGTCAGCAGATCTTTTCTGGAGGGAAGACTGTAGCGTCGATTTCTCAAGCAAGAAGTGCTGTATTAGCTGCGGAAGCTGCATATCAGTTAGCATTTGATGGTACCGTTATGACGGCGATTAATGCCTATGAAGATGTTCTGACATTCCGTCAATTGCATAAAATTAGCATTGAAAATGAAGAGGTAATGAAACGTCAGCTGGAAACAGCAGAGATAAAGTTTAAAGCTGGCGAAATAACAAGGACCGATGTATCTGAAGCAAAGTACCACTTTACAGCGGCTATTACACAAAAACAACAATCTTTCGGTAAAATGAAAAATGCAGATTCTGCATTTTATTACGCGACTGGCTTGCAAGCACAAGAGCATATGAAGAAAATTGATATTTCTGCGCTCAAGATTCCAGAAACTCTTGAAGAATTCTCAATACTTGTGCATAACTCGAATTTGAATCTTGTGCAGGCCAAGAATCAGTTGGATGCTGCAAAAAGTGCTGTCCATGCATCAGCTGCTGGGTTGTTGCCAACATTAGAGGTAAGCGGCAGTATTGCAAAAGATGATATACCAACAATACAAACGGGCAGTAAAAGCGGCTCGACAATTTCAGCAGCTATAAACGTTCCAATTTTTGATCGTGCTTTGACATGGGCAGATATCAAAGAGAAAAAACATTCAGCGAAAAAAGCTGAATACGCTCTTGATGACGCGCGCGGCAATCTTGAATCACAGATAGTACAGATTTGGACGCAATATCAAGTTGCAAAATATAGCATGACATCAAATAGCGAATCTATCAACGCTGCTCGTGATGCGTCTCTGAGCGCAAATGAAGAATTTAAAGTAGGTGCAAAAACCATGACTGATGTCCTCAGAGCGCAACAACAACTCTTTAGGGCTAAACAAGATCTTAAACAAACAGAGCAAAATATGACGATGTCTCTGTTTCAGATGCATTACCTTATGGGTGACCTCACGCGACTTGATTTCAGGAAGTTTATTGGAAATTAATTCAAGTGGCGATACGCGCTACAAAATTTAATAGGCAGCTACGCAAGCTTTTGCGCAAGCCGAGTGTTTTAGGTGCGATTTTGTTGTTGCTCAGCGTCATAAAAGATTTTGTGAATCACGAATTTCATGCTCGAGTATTTGAGAGTGGAATCACAAAAGTGATTGATGGAGACACTATTGTTCTGGATAACATTCGCATTCGTCTGCAGGGCGTTGATGCGCTAGAACTTGCACAGAGCTGCATAGAAAAAGGAAGCGGTAAGATTTGGCATTGTGGTGTTGCAGCAAAAGAATATTTGGTGAAGTTAATTGGGCAAAATAAGATATCCTGCACAAACGAGGGATTGGATAAATACAAGCGACAGCTATCCTATTGCTATGCAGGTGATGTTAGCCTCAATCGCGCTATGGTGAGAGATGGCTTTGCCTCTTCTTATATTAAATTTGACGCATTATTTTTTGTCGATGAAGTTTCCGCAAAGCTAGAAAATAAAGGTATTTGGGGAAGCGATTTTGATGACCCAGAAGTGTGGCGGAAGAAGCAGAAAAAATCGTAGCATTGTAGATCTCTACCAAAGAATTCACAAAAATTGCATCGCATTAAGCTTTCATCAATAATAGACCTCTTGCAGAACTTATGGCACTTTGTTAACAGTGCCATAGTATTTTCCATTTAAGTTAATATGGTGTTCCTCGAAGCTCATGTAGATTTTGCTACACTTCGCATCATAGTGCATATTATTAACACATTCACGAAAACACTATAGTATTTTCCTAGATAGTTTAAGTGTGTCTCTTCATTAGATCGCAAGCAAAAGGAGATCCCTCATTGCATTCGGGATGACATAGTCTATTAATTAACTGGGAAAACACTATGGCACTGTTAACAAAGTGCGAATTGACGATTAAAATTAGGCACAAAGCCTCTAAATTGCGTCATCTTAGAGGCCATCTTAGTGGCTGCTTTAGATCCAGAGTGAGCATTTTTCTGGATTGCCACAGTCGCTAACGCTCGCATCGAATGACTTTGTTAACAGCCCCATATAACGCGAACTCTAGATAAGCGTTTGCTCATCACCGAGCAACTTTAATACCTTCTAAAATATAACGCTTAGCCAGAGTTCGCGTTATAGCAAATATCTCAAGGGAGTTTACCCCCCTTAGAAAAACGCTTTCTATCATTAGCATCTAACCATTTCTTCCTGAGGCGTATACTTAGAGGGGTCACTTCGACTAGCTCATCGTCCTTTATATACGTAATAGTCTCCTCAAGGGTAAACATTCTAGGTGGCGTGAGTCTTATATTTTCATCAGACCCTGCCGCTCTTATATTCGTCAGTTGTTTCCCGCGAATCACATTCACTTCCAAATCATTCTCTCTATTGTGCTCACCAACTATCATACCTTGATATACTTTTGTTCTAGCTGATACAAATAAGACACCTCTATCTTCAAGGCTCACCAATGAATAAGAAGTTGTATCACCAGGCATATTCGCAATCAGAGCACCATTTCGCCGAAAAACAACCTCACCCTTCCATGGCTGATAGCTGTTGAAGAGGCGGCTAATAACACCAGAGCCCCTTGTATCATTTCGGAATTCGCTTTGGTATCCAAGCAAACTCCTAGATGGCACTAAAAAGATTAATCTGACTTTATCACCAGCAGATTGCTTCATCTCAACCATCTCACCCTTACGACCCATGATTTTTTCTGTTACAATTCCCGTAAATTCAGAATCAACATCAAGAACTATTTCTTCAATTGGCTCAAGCAATTGCCCATTTTCGTCCTTTTTAAATAATATCTTTGGCTTAGAAACAGAAAGCTCAAAACCTTCTCTGCGCATTGTTTCAATTAATACGCCAAGCTGCAGTTCTCCTCTTCCACCGACTTCAAAACTCTCACCATTTGGTGTAACCGTAATGGTAATCGCAACATTCGTCTCAGCTTCTTTTTGCAAACGTTCTAATATCATACGTGATGTCACTTTCTTCCCTTCAAGGCCAGCAAGAGGAGAATCATTAACTGATATGGTTATTGCCATTGTCGGAGGATCTATAGGAACAGATGGAATAGGAGTCATAACAGTTGGTGTACATATTGTATCTGCAACTGATGTCTTCTCTACACCTGCGATTGCGACGATATCACCAGCCTCAACTTCATCCATTACTATACGCTCTATTCCTTTAAATCCGTATAGCTTTGTCAATTTACCAGTTTCTATTTGTTCGCCTTTTAGATTTAAGCTTTTTATAACAGTTCCAATTTTTGCCGTACCACTATACACTTTGCCTATCAAAATACGACCTACATACGAATCAAATGCAAGTATACTAGCAAGCATTGCAAATGGAGCAGATTTATCAACACTTGGCTCTGGAACATTCTCCTTGATAGTCTGGAACAGAGGCTCCAAGTTTGTGCCAATAGTTTCAGGCTCTTTAGTCGCCCAACCACTTCTACCTGATGCATATAAAACTGGAAAGTCTAATTGCTCCTCTGTTGCATCAAGGCTAACAAATAGGTCGAAAACCTCATTTAACACCTCAACGACCCGCCTGTCCTGCCTATCTACCTTATTCACAATAACGATAGGTTTTAACCCCAGGGCTAACGCTTTTGAAAGTACAAATTTTGTTTGTGCCATTGGCCCTTCTGATGAATCAACAAGGAGAAGAACGCCATCAACCATAGAAAGCACACGTTCAACCTCGCCACCAAAATCGGCATGCCCTGGAGTGTCAACGACATTATATTTTACGTCCTTAAATGTGAGAGCTGTGCACTTTGCAAGAATTGTTATGCCACGCTCCTTCTCTATATCATTTGAATCCATGACGCGGTCTTGGATCAATTGATTGTCTCTGAACGTACCACTCTGTTGTAACATCTTATCAATAAGAGTTGTCTTTCCATGATCAACATGCGCGATCACAGCAATATTTCTAAACTGCATATGCCTTATTTTTTATCTTATTCTAGAAAACCACGAAATTGTCGTCTTTTTAACGGTGCCACTCTTACAAGGGTATAGGCACTTTCACGAAAATGGTACAATTATTTACTCTCAATTTTTTATGCTCACCACTTCAAGGAGATGGAATATCCTATAATTAGACGAATTTTTCAAGTGAATTAATATTTATTTTCTCTGATGTTTCGCAATTTCATATAACGCAATTGCAGAAGCGTTTGATATATTCAAACTCTCTACAGCATCATTTATCGGTATTTTTGCTAAAAAATCACAATTATCTGCTGTCAGTCTTCGCATACCAGAGCCCTCAGAGCCCATGACTATTGCGACTTTGTCGTCAAAATGCTTAGCAAGATCAGAAAGACTTTGTGTGGCATGACCTGATAAGCCAAAAATCCAATAACCAGCCGATTTTAATTTTCTCATTGCATCAACAAGATTCACAACTTCTGTCATTGGCAATTTTTCAAACGCACCACTTGAAGCCTTTACAAGCGTGGCCGACTCTTTGGCAGATTGATGATGCGTAACAATAATAGCATCCGCTGAAAAGCCAAGCGCACTACGGATTACAGCTCCAACGTTTTGTGGATCTGTAACATGATCCAATATCACAATTATCGATGAAGATCTATTCGTTAATTGCTCTAATAACTCATCAATCGAAGGCTGTTCAAGAACCTCAACCTGAAGCGCAACACTCTGATGCACAAAGCTTTGCAATCCGCAAAGCTTTGTGATTACAGAGCTAGACAACACTTCATGGTGAATGCGGCCAACATCAACCCCAAAAGCCTCAAGATCAGCTTGCGCTCCTTGACTCATTAGCAATTTCTTATAAACACGCCTTGGATTTTTTATAGCAGCAGCAACACTATGTTTTCCATAAAGCCAATAATAAGAAGCGGATTTAGCCATTAGCAGTTTCTTCATCTATCCACTTCAACAATGCAGACTTAGACATCGATCCTACCTTTGCTGAAATCAATTCTCCATTTTGAAATAACATTAAAGTCGGAATACTGCGTACCACTAATTTCGCTGGAGTTTCAGTATTAGAATCTATATCCATTTTATAAACATTCACTCTCCCTTCTAATTCTGATGATATTTCATCTATTATCGGAGCGAGTTGCCTACAAGGGCCGCACCACTGCGCCCAAAAATCAATAAGCACATAACCCTTATACTGCGTAACTTCTTTATCAAACAATTTATCTGTTAATGCCTTTGACATAATCCCTGCCTAAAATGATTTATTGATACAAGATAGTATGCAAAAACACCGCAATTGTCAATTTATACCAAGTCCAGAACTTAAATGGAAAATACTATATGTGCTGATGTGGCTTAAGCTCCTTCCATATATTAGAGCTTGTCATAAATATTAACAAATCTTCATCTAATACTGTGAAAATCATCCCAGATTTTGGAAGGATGAAATTCCACTGTATCTGTGAAGAATGCTAAATGCTCTGCAAAATCATGCCAGGCGTCTTTAGAGGCTTTTGGAACAAGGTAAAGATCTCCATATGGCTGTGCAGGCGGCGTATCTTTAGATCGAGAGATTATGCCATTGTTAAGTTTTTCATTTACCAATACCTCTTTTTGAGCTTGATTTTGAGCTAAAAAAGCGAATTGGAATTTTTGTGATAAATTTGATTTCATATATCCCAAATTAATGCATATTAATCATGCATTAACACATTATCTACACGCCAGGAAGAGCCTGTTTTTGCATTACATGATCACGCAACAGCAATATGCATATCAATGACGGCCCTGATAACAGCCCTGAAAATATAAAAAAATTCATCCAGCCAAATTTTGCCGCTATATACCCTGATATTGAGCAAAATATAGCCCTAGTAAAGCCAGATGCTGCAATCAATACTGCATAGTGCGTTGCAATAAATCTTGGCTCTTTACATAAAGAACTCATGTAATAAATTAGCACTATATTACATATACTACTACAAAAACTCTCTGTAATCGAAATAGATACCAACATATAGGCATTTTTTTCATAATATACAAGAAAAATAAACAATAAATTCGTCAACGCTGCAAAAATCTCGGCAAAAAACAAAACCTTCCACAAATTGACAGTTTTAAGTAAATATGCACCAACCATAGTGCCAAAAATTACGCCAAATATACTAGCTACCTGGGAAAATGTAGCAATCTCAGGTTTTGAAAAATGAATAGAAGTCAAAAATGGAATAAGCACAATATCTAAAAAACCATCGCTCAGTTTATAAAATGAGACGACGAGCAATACAGAAAAAAAATGTGGAATCTTATATATCGCAACAAATGCATCTGAAATATTAGTGCGAAACCAGCGTTTAAAATCCAAAATGCCGTGTTCCTGTCTAATTTCTCTCTTATCTTCTGAAAACCAAAGTATAAAAATACAAGGAATTATCGGAATCACCATCAGTATAAAAACAGTTTGCCAGCTGAATATGGATGCGAGATAAAGCCCAAGAGCACCAGACATCAGAATGCCTGACCTAAAGCCCCATACGATCATCGGGCTACCTATTATGAGCGCTTCTTTAGGAAAAAGCTCTATTTTGTATGCTTCCAATCCAATATCATAAGTCGCGCCTAAAAACGACATCAAGAAAGTAAGCAGGAATAAAAGATTAAGATTTGTCTCGATATCAATAGACCCAAGAAATAACATGCAGATGATCAACAGAACCTGAGCTGTGATCATCCACTCCTTCCTCTGGCCAAAACCTTTTTGGAATATCTTGATATGCATTGAATCAACCAAATATGCCCAAGCATATTTAAATGAATATGGTAAGGTTCTCAATGATAAAAGACCAATTGCAGCCAACGGAACATGATTATCATTTAGGTATGCTGTAACAGTGGAGCCAAGAAGCGCATAGATTATACCGCTATTCATTCCGATTATAAAGGCAGTAACCAACTTATTTATTGGAATAAATCTATGAAGCATCAGCATGAGATTATTATGATTAAGTGCGATCAACTAGCATAGTTTTAATTGAAGCGATCGCCTTAGCTGGATTCAAACCTTTCGGGCAGGTTTTAGCACAGTTCATGATAGTGTGGCAACGATATAATCGCATCGTATCATCTAGAAAATCAAGCCTCTCATCTGTTGCTTTGTCTCTACTATCTATCAACCACCTATATGCCTGAAGTAACACAGCAGGGCCTAAGTATTGATCACCATTCCACCAATAGCTTGGGCAGCTAGTTGAACAACACGCACAAAGTATGCATTCATAAAGGCCATCTAACTTCGCTCTATCTGTTTCAGATTGTAGATGCTCAACACCATTAGATGGGTCTGCATCGCTTTGCATCCAAGGTTTGATAGATGCAAGTTGCTTATAAAAATTTGATAAATCTGGAACAAGATCTTTCACTACATACATATGTGGAAGCGGATAGACCTTGACATCTGATTTGATATCAGAAATCGATTTAATACAAGCAAGCGTATTAGTTCCATCTATATTCATAGCACAACTTCCGCAGATACCTTCTCTACAAGATCTACGGAATGTGAGGGTACTATCTATTTCATTTTTTATGTATATCAAAGCGTCAAGAACCATTGGGCCATACTTTGTAGGGTCAGTGATATACTTGTCAATCCGAGGATTTTCACCCTCTTTTGCTGTATATCTATATACAGAGAAAACCTTAGGATCTGCGCCATTCGCGCAATTATATTCTTTTCCAGTTTCTATTTTTGAATTTTTCGGTAACGCAAAATGCACCATATAATGACTCTAGAAGTAGTTAGCTGGCAGAAACACTCAAATAAGATGGTATAACTTTTTGCTACAATGGGCAAACTTTTTATAAGAATGCTCCAACGCAACCCTTTAATCAATGTCGGTTTCAAAGCCTATTATGGGACTATTAACATAGTATTTTCCATTTACGTTAATAGGGCGTTGCTCGAAGCGAGTACAGGTTTTACTATAGTGCTTTTTCCGATCGAGCAATAGATGCAGCCATCCAGAGCGAAGCGAAGGATCTCTCTTCAAGGGCTTGTTACAAAAGAGATCCCTCATTTCATTCGGGATGACATAGTCTATCAATTGACTAGGAAAATACTATACTCACGCATTCGCGAAAACACTATACCATAGCACCTAAAGATTAATCTTTATGGGAATTGGTATTATGACTCTTTTTTGGCCCCATCTTCATCTTTTGAATGATCTTCACTCATCTTAATATCTCTTACATTAGTCATCACATTCTTTGTTAAAACCATTCCTGCAGTGACAGCACCTTTAAAATTTACGCTACTAAGATTAGAATTTGATATTTTTGCGTCAGTCAAATTTGTGCACCCAAGATTTGCAAATGCAAGATATGTAGCATTAATATTGATGCTTTGCATATTTGCATCGATAAAAATCGCTGTATGCGCAATTGCAGAATGTAAAATCACATTGGAGAAATTTGACCTTGTGGCATCTACTCTGGACAATATAGTAAGCACCATATTCGCATTGCTAAAATCTGCATATTTCAAAATTGCATCAGCTAATTGAACCCTTTTTAAGCTTGCACGTTGCATTTTTGCATAACTAAAATCTACAGCCTCAGCATATGCATCATCTAATATAGCATCACTAAGATCACTATGTTGTAAGATTGAAGAATATAATATCACCTTTCTAAGGTCAGAACGCACAAGGTTGCAGCTTTTTATGCTGGAAGATTCTAAATTCGCTTCAAGCCACTTAATATTTACCATAGAAGCACCATCAAGAGTGGCGTTCTTCATACTTAGACTTAAGCCTATTGACGAATCAAATTTTGCACCTTTAAAACTGCCACGATTGAAATTCGCAAATTGCATTTGCGCAGACGAGAAATTCGCTCCATTGAAGGATGCAGATTCAGCGATCACTCCAGAAATGCTTGCCTCATTAAATATCGCACCATCGCAATAAGCACCAGACATAAGCGCACCAGCTAAATTCGCTTTTGCAAAATCCGCAACCGCTAAATTCGCTTTCGAAAAATTCGCACCTTTAGCATTCACTCCTTTAAAACTTGCCTCCTCTAAATACGCATCTTGAAAGTTAGCCTTTTCCAAATTACAGTTGTTGAAGTTAACTCCAAACATCTGTATACCGCTAAAATCAAGACCTGATAAATCAATATTCGACAAATCATCACCAAGATCTTCTACAAGGTTTAGACCATGACGCTTCTTATTATTGCTCTGTAAATAGCGCTGAACTTCTTCTCTACTTAAAGTTGCTTTTTTAGGAACTTTAACATCAGCAACTCCTTCAACCTGAACTTCAGCTTTCTCTGGTTCTGCATAAGAAACTGCACTAAATAGCAAGAAAAAGGCCAATAGAAAGCCGCCTGCCCCGAGCAGCGAGCCACGTAATAACATGAAGAAACTTCTTGGTAGGATGGATGTTAATACCAAAGATCCTACGTACTGCAGTTTATATATTGTACTCATAAACAAATATTTCAAATTTCTTAAAAGAATAACATTATATACCATCAAACACCTATTATAAATAGCTATCAATTAACTCTTCTGCAATCTGCACTGCGTTCAATGCGGCACCCTTCCTAAGATTATCTGAGACAATCCACATACTGAGTAAACTAGAGCCACCGACCTGCATATCACCACCCCTTATCCTTGAAACATAAACAGAGTGTTTACCAACGCAATCTATTGGCGTCGTATATTGCCCGTGTTCCTGCAGTGTTATGCAAGGTGCATTGCTTAACAATTCATATGCTATATCTGGTGTTATATATTCTTCAAATTCAACTGTGACAGACTCACTGTGCCCTACAAATACTGGCACTCTAACGCATGTTGGTATAACTTCTATATTCTCTGCAAAAATCTTTTGAGTTTCTGTTATCACCTTCCACTCTTCGGTAGTATAACCATTTGGCAATATATCTCCTATTTGCGGTATTAGGTTGAATGCGATTTGCCTTTGAAAATGAACTGGGGGAGTATTTTGGTTAAAAAATTTATCCCTCGTCTGACTAAATAATTCATCCATACCATTTTTTCCAGCACCAGATACAGACTGATATGTAGAAACCACAAGTTTTTTGATAGTTGCATAATTATGAAGAGGCTTTAAAGCTGTAACCATTTGTATAACAGCGCAATTGGGGTTCGCAATAATATTCTTAGCTGAATATTGACTTAAAGCCTCTAAATTCACCTCTGGTACAATAAGTGGAACAGCCTCATCCATTCTAAAATAAGAAGAGTTGTCAATTACAACACATTCTTTCGCAGCAATTGGAGCATATTCTTTTGAAACTTCAGAGCCAGCAGAAAATAGTGCGATATCTGTTCCAGAGAAATCATAAGAGGACAATGCTTGCACTTCTATATCTTGTTCACCGAAGCTCACCTTTTTCGATTTTGATTTATCAGATCCTATAGCAATAACCTCCGATACTGGAAAATTGCGCTCATATAAAACGTTCAATATCTCGCGACCCACATTTCCAGTCGCACCTACAACAGCGATTTTATAACTCATAATACCTTAAATTTTTGAGTTTATATAAAAATATTTGATTAGCTACATATTTTCATGCCCTTAGTGCAGTCGCAACATCCAGTGCCGCATAGGTGATTATAGCGCTAGCACCCGCTCTTTTCATAGCAATCAGAGATTCAAAGAATATATCTGATAATTTAAAAATTCCATGCTCAGCCGCAAGTCGAAGCATAGAATATTCTCCACTTACTTGATAAGCAACAATCGGTATATTAAACACATCTTTTGCTGCACGAATGACGTCCAGATATGGCATCCCAGGCTTTATGATTATTAAGTCAGCACCTTCTTCTATATCCATTGATATCTGTCTTAAAGCCTCGTCACTATTCGAAAAATCCATCTGATAATTTTTTTTATCACCTTTTCCAAGGAGCCCTAAAGACCCAACAGCATCTCTAAAAGGACCATAAAAATTCGATGCATATTTCGCGGAATACGACATAATTTGAATATTACATAACCCTTCAGTCTCGAGTGTTTGCCTAATACTCTTAATTCTGCCATCCATCATATCTGATGGCGCCACCATATCACAGCCAGCCATCGCAGAATTTAACGCTTGCCTTGATAAGATTTCAACAGTTTCATCATTTATTACATATCCAGATTCGTCAATTATACCATCGTGCCCATGAATTGTATAAGGGTCAAGCGCAACGTCAACTATCACTCCTATACCATTTACATTATTCTTAATCTCTCGAATAGCTCTACATATCAAATTATCAGGATTCGTTGCTTCTTCAGCACTTTTAGATTTTTTTTCTGTATCTATATATGGAAAAAGTATAACAGAGCTTATACCAAGATCACGCGCTTCTTTTGTGATGTCTATCGCAACATCTATACTCACACGCTCAACACCAGGCATAGAATTTATCGGCATCCTTATATTTCTGCCTTCTTGAACAAAAATAGGTAATATGAGATTTTCTGGCAATAATACATTTTCTCTGATTAATTTTCGACTCCATTCATCTTTTCGATTTCTGCGCGCTCTAAAGAAAGGGTACTGTGGCATTTATTATTTTAAAAATAAATTAATAATACTATAGTGTTTTCGCGAATGCGTTAATAGTAGGAATTTTGATGCGAAGTGTAGTAAAACTACTAGAGCTTTGGAGCGACGCCCTATTAACTTAAATGGAAAATACTATACTGTAAATTAGAAAGACTGGATTGCTTCGCTTGCGCTCGCAATGACGTCGTTACTACGACGAAGCAATCCAGGTTTATAAATCTATACGACTCTTATCAGACAATTCAGTCAATATAAAAGCAGCTCTTTTGGTGACGCAATCGGGAATTCCAGCTGATTCTGCAACATGTATGCCATAAGATTTATCAGCCTTGCCCTTTATGACTTCATGCAAAAAGATTACCTTATTGTTCCACTCTCGCACATTCATAGAATAGCAATGTAACCTATTTAGCACAGATTCGAGTTCTGTCAATTCATGATAATGTGTTGCAAATAAAGTCCTACTATTTAAAACATCATGAATATGCTCAAGAACCGCCCATGCAATCGCGACACCATCGTATGTTGATGTACCACGGCCTACTTCATCTAATATCATAAGCGAATTTGCCGTTGCATTATTTAAAATATAGGCAACTTCAAGCATCTCAGTCATAAAAGTTGATTGACCAGCTGAGATATTATCTCCAGATCCTAGTCTGCTAAACAATCTGTCAACTACGCCTATTTGGGCAGATTCAGCTGGAATAAAGCTGCCAATTTGCGCCATTATTACGATAAGTGCATTTTGCCGCAAGAATGTACTTTTTCCAGCCATATTAGGCCCAGTCAAAAGCAAAATCGTTTCATCTTTATCCATATTGCAGTCATTGGGCATAAACTGTATGGTGGAATTGGATTCAACTATTGGATGCCTTCCAGCTTTGATATAAAAGGTTTTTGTATTATCAATAATAGGACGTACATATTTATTTTTTTTCGCAATGTGACTAAGAGCAGAAATTACATCAAGGCGTGCTATATTTTGCGCAGTTAAGATAATTTCTTCAGATGCTGCGAGTGTACGATTACAAAGATCAGAAAAAAGCTCGGATTCAAGATTCTTAATTTTATCTGTGCAATACAATAAATCAGCTTCCAGTTTTCTCAAATCTTCTGTCGTATATCTAATCGCGCTACCAAGCGACTGTTTATGTATAAATATCGGATCTTTGATTTTAGAGGCGTTGCTTGGGTTCACCTCTATAAAATATCCTATGACATTATTTTTTGCTATTTTAAGATTTGAAACATCTGTGATTCTCTGATATTCAACTCGCAGCTTCTCTATTGCTGAGATTCCACGATCAAAATCAGAATATAAAGCATCAAGATGCGCGGAATACCCTTTTCTAAAACAACCGTCATCTGATTGATTCGAAATTGCATCGTAAGCAAGAGCTGATTGTAATAAATCCAATATTCCACTGAATACCCCAATTTGCGATACAAGTGTATTAATTCCATCTGAGAGTTCTGTAGAGGAAAATTTTAAGAATTCTGCTACTTCAATTGCAATTCTCATGCTTTGATTAATGACAGCAAGTTCTTTTGGAGAACCTCGATTGGCTGCGATTTTTGAAAGGGCGCGCTCTATATCATTGAAATTTTTTAATATATTTCTAACTTGTTCACATATCTCATGGTGTGTATAAAAATATTCTATGTCATCCAGCCGCTTATTTATAGCATTAGGATTCAGGAGTGGTGATGTAAGATATATCTTAATCAGCCTTGAGCCACCAGCCGTCACAGTTTTGTTTAAAACTGAAAAAAGTGTATTACTCCTTGATGAATTTTGTGAATTATAATTTATTTCAAGATGTTTTCTTGTTGTCGCATCTATCATCATAAAGTCTGAATTCTCCACTTTATGAGGCCTAGCAAGCTTTAGTAAGTTGTTTTTTTGTGTATGTTCAAGATATTCTAATAATGCACCAGCCGCTATTATTTCATTTTTATGAAATATACCAAGCCCTGATATATGGCTGAGTTGAAAAAATTGCTTTAGCCTATTTTCGCATCTCTCATAATGAAATATGCTAGCTGGACGTTGCGTGATTGTCCCCACATTTTCTTTCAAGACGCTTGTAATTCGTTCATCCAAAAGCAGCTTATCAGGTACAATAATTTCAGCCGCGACAAGTCTTGAAAGCTCTGATGCAAGCGCATTGATTGGCACTGTCGTTATGTTAAAATCACCAACAGAAATATCAACCCAAGCCAGATAAATCGAATCTGATGCCTCAAAAATAGAATAAAGATAGTTATTGTGCCCATGGTCTAATAGACTATCTTCTAATAATGTGCCAGGCGTGATAATTTTTATCACTTCTCTGCGTACAACTGCTTTATATCCGCGTTTTTTTGCCTCTTCTGGCGACTCAAGTTGCTCACAAACTGCGACAGAATGATTGTTTTTTAATAATTTATTAAGGTAATTTTCACTTGCATGCGCGGGAACGCCACACATAGGTATCTCTTGGCCAGAATGCTTTCCTCTTGATGTTAAAACTATATCAAGTTCTTTGGCAGCAATTATTGCATCATCAAAAAATAACTCATAAAAATCTCCCATACGATAAAACAATAAATACTCCTTATGCGCCTCTTTTATGCTGATATATTGCTTCATCATAGGCGTAATTTCATAAGCCTTTCCGTGAAATTTATTTTGAGTGTCTTTATTTTGCATTGCTTAAATAAGTTTTAGATAGTGTTTTTTTATGGTACACTGCACAAGAGCTTTTCTGAAATTTGCTTCTCGCAAGCCCCATTTTTAGGAAGTGCGAAGCACTACCTCGGAGGAGTTGCAAGAGTTGCGCTTTGAGACTATACGTTTTGCCTCTCTTGCGCAAACATAACACATATCAAGGTATCAGCTCAATACTCACACTGGTATCACCTTTGTGGTTACGCATTGTACAAAAAATAAATTCCTTTGACAAAGGTTATAATTGTGATATTTACTCTCTTCATGTTCTAGTACCGATTAACAACTTAAGGATTACTTATGAAAGAGCCAAATCTAAATAAAGAAGTTAAAATTGCAGAAAATGACACGTCTGGAGAGGTTGTAGAAAACGCTGATGTCGAAAGAAGAGTTGCTGGCATCATAGCAAAACACGTTGATGACGCTAGTAAAATAGTAAAAACCGAATCCAAGCTTGGTGATGATCTCGGCTTTGACAGCCTTGATTCTGTTGAGCTAATTATGTCTTTAGAAGAAGAATTCAATGTGGAAATCCCTGATGAAGACGCTGCAAAAATGAAAACTGTTGGGGATGTGGTCCAATATATCAAAGCCGCTCTTGAAGGCGATCACACCAAAGACTAATTCTTATCTATTAAATCAAATCATTGCTACTTATATGAAACGTATCGTAGTGACAGGGGTTGGTGCAGTCTCCCCGTTGGGTTCCGATGTTTCTTCCTCTTGGCAAAACCTAATAAATGCTAAATCTGGTATCAAGGCGATTCCCGAATCTTTGATTGACACAAGTCAACTGAGTAGTAAAATCGCTGGTTTTATACCAAATGCGGATGTTGCATCCAGTATATTAGAATTTTGCATAGACTCTTATATTACACAAAAAGAGGCGCGTAAGATGGATAGGTTTATCCATCTTGGCTTTGCCGCCTCTGTTCAGGCCGTTGAGGATTCTGGGTGGGCTCCAAGTGATGAGGAAGCTAAATGCCGAACTGGTGTATTAGTTGGTTCTGGCATAGGTGGCTTGATCACAATTGAACAGCACGCCTTAATATTAAAAGATCAAGGCCCGAGAAGAATCAGTCCGTTTTTTGTCCCAGCTAGTTTAATCAATCTTATTCCTGGACATGTAGCTATCAAATATGGCTTCAAAGGACCGAATTTTTCTGTTGTCTCAGCATGTGCGACTGGTGCACATTCCATTGCAGAGGGCGCAAGAATCATCGCGACTGGCGATGCTGACGTGATGGTTTGTGGTGGTGCCGAGGCTCCAATTTCCAATTTAGGGCTAGCAGGCTTTGCTGCCGCGAGAACGCTTTCAACAGGCTTTAACGATACACCAGAGAAAGCGTCAAGGCCCTGGGATAAACGAAGAGATGGCTTTGTGATAGCAGAAGGTGCGGGAGTCGTCGTACTTGAAGAATTGTCACATGCATTAAACAGAGGCGCAAAAATCTATGGAGAGCTCATAGGATATGGCATGACTGGTGATGCATATCATATCACATCCCCAGACCCTGCGGGAGATGGCGGATATCGCGCCATGCAATTAGCTCTTGGGAAAAGTGGCTTCACTCCTTCTGATATAGATTATATAAATGCACACGGCACCTCAACTCCCGTTGGTGACTTAATAGAGTTGCAAGCAATAAATAAATTATTTGAAGGCCACTCGCGGGCTCGTGTGATTATTTCATCAACAAAATCCTCTACTGGGCATATGTTAGGTGCTGCAGGCGGTGTCGAGGCTATCTTTTCATTGTTAGCAATGAGAGATTCTGTCGTACCTCCTACACTGAATCTTGAAGACCCAGAAGAGACATATAACTTTAATCTTTTAGCAAACACTTCTAAAAAACAAAATTTAGACATTATATTATCTAATTCTTTTGGCTTCGGTGGCACAAACGTTAGTTTGCTATTTCGTAAATATGCGTGATTGAATTTCGGCCCTACCCTTTAATATCAATTCCCATTATACAATGAAAAAAATAAAACTTGCGATCAATGGTTTTGGAAGAATAGGCCGCTGTATTTTACGCGCTCATATAGCCCGCAGGGCAAGAAATTTAGATGATCATCTAGAGATCAAAGTTATAAATTTAGGCAAAGGAGATACTGAGACATATTCACACCTTCTGCAATATGACTCAACTCACGGCTTCCTTCCGAATGTCACGACTAATGTAGATGTCATACCCGCTGCTATAGATGTTGGTTTCGGCAAGATGACAACACTAAACATCACCGACCCAGACCAATTAAATTGGTTAGCGCATGATGTTGATATCGTATTGGAATGCACTGGCAGTATGACAAAGGCTGCTGCAAATCTTGCTCATATAAAGGCTGGTGCAAAAAAAGTCATAGTATCAGCTCCTTGCTATGGCGCAGACACAATAATCTGTGGCGTTAATAATGATAAGATAGATTTAAACAATCTTGAAATTATATCAGTTGGCTCCTGCACTACAAACTGTCTCGCGCCAATCGTCAAAATATTACACGAAAATATTGGCGTGGTAAGTGGCTTTATGACAACAATCCACGCATATACAAGTGATCAGAACTTGCTGGATGCGAGGCACCACGATTTGAGGCGGGCAAGAGCTGCAAATATGTCTATGATACCGACATCAACTGGGGCTGCAAAAAGCATAGGCATAATTTTGCCAGAACTTAAAGGCAGATTAGATGGCGTTGCTATCCGTGTTCCAGTTCCTAATGTTTCCATGATTGATTTTAAATTCACCTCTCAGGTTGAAACGAGTGTAGAGCAAATTAATGAGATTATGAAAACAGCAGCAAAGCAAGATGCACTAAAAGATATTTTGACTATAAACGAAAAAGAGCTAGTCTCGATAGATTTCAATCATGATTCTAGCAGTGCGATATTTGATACTACGCAAACAAGAGTAGTAAACAAGACATTTTGTAGGATAGCTGCATGGTACGACAACGAGTGGGGATTCTCAAATAGAATGCTTGATGTATGTAATTTAATTATGAAAGCATAATCTATTATACTATACTCGTGCTACGTCATATTTAGAATAATTTAAAATCTTTAATACTAGCAGCCCTATAAATGAAAGTATTTCAATCAATCAAAACTTGTTATTTGTTATGCCGATATGGCATCTTATGGTATGTTTTGCGATTTCTAGTATTTCAAAGACTTGATGAAGCATCACTAAAAGCTTTCGGTAAGAAATTGGTTATAGTGCTTCCAAAGCTTGGGCCAGCATTTGTAAAATTCGGCCAACTCATTTCAACAAGGCCAGATCTCATTGGTGATATGTTGGCACATGAGATGGTGCGCCTTCAAGATAATTTACCTCAAGAGAATTTTAAAAGCATAAAGCGAACAATAGAGCAACAACTAGGCATAAAGCTTGATGATGCTTTTTTGTATATAGACAAAGTGGCCTCAGCCGCGGCATCCATTGCTCAAGTGCATAAAGCTACAACAAAAGACGGAAAAATTGTTGCCGTCAAAGTCTTGAGAAAAAATATCAAAAAAATCTTTTATAGAAATTTAACTTCACTTGAAAGAATCGCAATTTTTCTAGACAGGCATCTAAAATCTGCAAAGCGATTAAAATTCCCACAAATTGTTTCAATGTTGAAACATATCACAGACGTTGAGCTAAATTTGAGATTTGAAGCTGCAGCAGCTGATAAAATAGCTAGCAGCCGCAATAATATTCTATATATTCCAGAAGTTTTCTGGCAATACAGCAAAGAGCGCATTTTAACCATAGAATGGATAGATGGTATCTCTTTAAACGAATTTGATGCCACAAAATCCGCTTATGCTCCAAGAGATATTGCTAAAAATATCGTATTCGCATTTTTTAATCAGGCCTTCCTTGATGGTTTTTTTCATGCAGATTTACATCCTGGTAATATTTTAATCACAGAAGATTCAATAGTATTGTTGGATTTTGGAATTACTGGATGGCTTAGTACTAAAAACAGGAGGTTTATACTAGAAATTCTCCATGGCTTCTTAGAAAGAGATTATGATAGAGTTGCAAAAGCTCATTTTGCGGCTGGATATGTAAATCGTAATCAGTCACTTGAATTGTTTGCTCTTGCATGCCGCGGTATAGGCGAGCCCATCATAGGAAAATCGCTTTCGGACATTAGTATTTCACAACTTCTCGGACAACTCTTCAGCATTTCAAGCGACTTCAAGATGGAGACGCAATTGGAGTTGCTTTTGTTACAAAAAAATATGATCACAGTCGAAGGCATTGCATATTCTTTAGACCGCAATATCAATATGTGGACTATCTTATCTCTTTGGCTAGAAGGACAGTCTGATATTATTAATAAATGTAAATCACAAGGGCATGAACTGCTGCATAAAATAGATATTATAATACTAACGCATCAAAAATTTATAAATGCCATATTAAATATCGCAAATCACTTGCAAACACATCAAAAAGAGACTAAAAACAAGCGCAAAAAATCTTATATATTTCCATTATTTTTCTTTTTTATTGTGACGATTATATTCTATGCCTGAATATTTATACATAAAGGCCCTGCATATTATAGCGATCATCTGCTGGATGGCGGGTTTATTATATTTACCGCGACTTTTTGTGTATCACGCTGCTGCACCCGTTGGTTCTGAACTGGATATGACATTTCGCGAAATGGAATTTAGGCTGCTCTGGTATATCATGATGCCTAGCATGTTTTTATCAGTCACCTTTGGCTTGATTTTAATGTATTATATTGGCTTTACTGGCATGAGATGGCTACATATAAAACTTTTTTGTGTAATCCTTTTGCTCTGCCTACATGGTATGATGATATATTACACTTCGCGATTTGCTCGTGGCTTGAATATTAAATCTCAGAGATTTTTTAGAATAATAAATGAGATTCCAGCCGTTTTAATGATTTTTATAGTGATTCTCGCTGTTGTAAAATTTTGAGCTCACAATCAACTGAATCTTCCTAAAAAAAGAGCGTAAGATAACGCTCTGATCTATCAACTGAAATGAAAATTTACCTACCGAATGAAGCAAGCCGTGATGCACTTCAGGGTGAGGTTCTTCTATATCAGCTGTAGCTGTATTATCAGCATTACCGTGAACATCAGTTAAAGGAATGTCAGCTAGATCATCAACATGATTTACACCACCTGTAGCATATATATACCTAACTGAGGTGGTGGAACATTTACATCGTCAACCACGTCACCATTTGTCAATGGCGGCGGTGGCGCAGGGCGTATAGGGCGTGCAGCACTTGCTGAGCAAAACGAATTGCCTTGCACCCTTCCTTCATCATGAATCACCATGCTGGCATTATCTACACCTCCCGCTGTATCGCCTTCCGCACCCGCTGCTTCCAAATCCGTTGTGTTTTCCTCATCGTCAGATTTATTCTTCTTACCGCGTAACCTATTAAAACATGAAGAAAATACGTCTTTTATAGCTTGTATAGTAAATGGCATAACTGCCTCCTTTTATATTGTTAATCCTGTAATCTACAGCATATCTTTAATCCTGTAATCTACAGCATATCTTTAATATTGTAATCTTATATTTTCATTTTGTTAAGATTTTTTTATATCTCTCTAAAAAGCCGCAGAAAATCTGGCACAAATAATCCTATAAGAATCTGATTTAGCATTCAAGATAATCATTATAACCTCTAATTTGTAAAGATAAGCCCACAAAATCGTCTGGCTCTGATTCTAATTCTAATTCTGTATTAAGAAGTTGTCTAAGTCAGAAAGCACTGCGTTTAACTCCGCAAAATCATTATCATGTTGTAATTGGCTCTCCTCATCTCCTGTTATATACTCCGCATTATGAGGCTGAGTTCTGCCTAATAATTTATTAAAAAATGCTTTTATAGTTTTAATTATGAACATAACTACCTTCTTTGATAAATATTATTAATGCGATCCTTGATCGGCATACCCTAAGAGTATAATGTTTATACCATTTCCCATAAATAATACGCTTGCCGAGTACAAATATTAATCTCTACAAGAAATGTAAATCTCTATTCATTGTATACAATAACCGCAACAAAGGAGTAATATTTATGCGAAATTCATGCAAAGATTTGTCAAATAAAATAATTAGCTATAATGATGCCGAGTCAATCGGAAAATTACTAGCTAATGAAGGCCAAGGAAGTCTTGTTGTTTTTGATGCAGATAAAGTTTTATTCGATTTAGTTGAGATGAGGAACGAGCTCTTTGGTAAAGGATACATAAAAGAACATTTAAATCAAAGAGTCGGCCATGAAAAAACTGTACACTTAATGTGCATATTGCTCAGAGATGGCAAATATCAAGCAGTTGAATCTATGATGAAAGATATAGTAAAAAATCTACAATCTAGGGATATTAAAGTACTGGTTTTAACTGCTTACTTAACTGGAAAATTTGGAGTTATAGAATCAATGGATGATTTCCGTATAGAGCAGTTACAAAATCTTGGGTATCATTTCGAAAAATCTTGGCAAAACTTAGAGAAAAGGTACTTGATTAATATATCTGATAGCCATGATTACACAAAAGGCTCACATATATCTAAGCCTTTATTCCAAGATGGTGTAGTTTTTGCAGACCAAGGAAATAAAGGCGAAATGCTGAGTGCATTCCTAAAATATGCCGATTTTCGCCCAGATAAGATTATTTTTATAGATGATAAAATGAAGTATTTGAAATCTGTCGCAAATATGGCATCTGAAGAATGTATAGAGTTCATTGGTATAGAATATACTCGCGCCATCCTAGATAAAAATATTACACCTCAAAAGACCATGATCTTTCATAAAAAGATCAGTGTATTAATTAATAAGGAAATATGGATTTCTGGTGAAGAGGCTTTGGCAATGCATTCGTATGATACCTACGATATGTGATTGTATAGTAAATTCTTAGGTGATTAATAGATTTATCAATTCTATAAAATCGTCATTGCGAAAGAGCGAGAGAGGCGAAGTGTAGTAAAATCTACAGGAGCTTAGAGCAACGCCCTATTAACGCAAATGGAAAATACTAAACGCAAACTCTGTATAAGAGTTTGCGTTTAAGCGTGTCATCACCGAGCAAGCTTCTAAAAGTCATCCAGAGCTAAGCACCATATAGTCAAGCAATTTTTTTCTTCTTAAGCTTCTTTGTTTTTTGCTTGCGTATAATGACTGGCTTCTTATTTTCCTCTATAGTACTTTTCGTGATCACGACTTCTGAAATATCGTTTTCACTGGGAGTTTCAAACATAACATCCAGTAAAGCAGATTCAAGTATAGCACGCAGGCCACGAGCACCAGTTTTCCGTTTGAGAGTCTTTTGTGCAATGGCGTGCAATGCACCATCCTCAATACTCAACTTAACATTATCCATCTCAAATAACTTGCTGTATTGCTTGATTAAAGCATTCTTAGGCTTAGTCATGATACTCACTAGCGCCTCTTCATTAAGAGGTGCAAGAGTTGCAATAACAGGCAATCTTCCAACAAATTCAGGAATTAAGCCATATTTTATCAAATCTTCAGGCTCGACTTCTGTGAGCAATTCATGTGCATCTTTGTCTTTATTATCCTTAATTTGCGCACCAAAACCTATCGAAGAATTTTGCTTCCTATTGGCAACGACTTTTTCGATACCTTCAAAGGCACCGCTGCATATGAATAAGATATTCGTGGTATCAACTTGCAAGAATTCTTGTTGAGGATGTTTTCGCGCACCTTGAGGTGGAACAGATGCTACAACCCCTTCCATTAGCTTTAGAAGTGCTTGCTGAGCACCTTCGCCAGAAACATCTCTGGTAATTGACGGACTATCAGCCTTACGTGAGATTTTATCTATCTCATCTATATATACAATTCCTCTTTGGGCCTTTTCTATGTTATAATCTGCAGCCTGAACAAGTTTTAATATAGTGTTCTCGACATCTTCACCAACATATCCAGCTTCTGTTAATGTAGTTGCGTCCGCAATTGCATATGGCACGTTTAAAATACGTGCTAATGTCTGCACGAGCAAAGTTTTTCCAGACCCTGTTGGCCCTATCAATAATATATTGGATTTCGAAATCTCAACATCGCTGATTTCGCTGCTCATTAAACGCTTGTAATGATTATGCAAGGCAACAGCTAAAATTGTCTTAGCTCTTTCTTGTCCGATAACATAATTTCCTAAGAATTCGTATATGCTTTTAGGTTTTGGCAGACTATCCTTCGGAAAAATCTCTTCATTCCCTTCTGATGCAAGTGCCATGGATAGCTCTATACACTCATTACATATATGAACACCAGTTCCAGATATCAATTTTTTGACTTCAGGCTGACTTTTTCCACAAAAAGAACAATAAAGCAAACCGTTATCAATATTATCTTTTTGCATTATGATCTGGCCCCATAGCATCTTCACGTTTAGTTATAACATTGTCTATCAATCCAAAGCTCTTCGCTTCTTCTGCACTCATAAACGTATCTCGCTCCACATTTTTCTCTATAATTTTCAATGGCTGGCCAGTATGGTGCACATATAACATGTTCAGTATATGCCTAACACGCAAAATTTCTTTAGCATGAATTTCTATGTCAGTTGCCTGTCCACGGTAACCACCTAGCGGCTGATGTATCATAATCCGTGCATTTTTTAATGCGCTGCGCTTTCCATGCGCACCAGCTGTTAAGAGCATAGAGCCCATAGAACAAGCCTGTCCAACACAAATAGTCGCAACATCAGACCTTATGTATTGCATTGTATCATAAATCGCCATGCCAGAAGTTATAATACCTCCAGGCGAGTTTATATACATAAAGATAGTCTTTTCTGGATCTTCAGACTCTAAAAACAGAAGCTGCGCAACCACCACAGATGACATAACATCATCTACCTGCCCGTTAACAAAAATTATTCTTTCTTTGAGAAGTCTTGAATAGATATCAAAGGACCTTTCACCCCTTGACGTCTGTTCAATAACCATTGGAACCAAGTATGACATAAAAAAAATAATATCGTTTAGTTTATATATAATACGCTAATGTTCTTTCGAAACTATAACGCCAACTCTGGATAAGGCATGCTGCTTATCCAGAGTATTTGCCTATAGTATTTTTCATTTGCGCCAGTATGGTGTCGCTCCGAAGCTCATGCAGATTTTACTGCATTTTGCATCATAGCGCATACTACTCACGCATGCGCGAAAACTCTATAGCTAAGTCACTGCCTCATAGCTCCTTTTGCTCGGATCCTCACTTCCACGAGAATTGCATCACAAATTTAAGTTTGTTAAAAGAAGCAATCAACGCTGTTGCAATTCCTGTTGTATAGCTTCCACATATTTCGTGGTAAACTCTTCCGCAGAAACTGGAATCTTTGACATATGTATTTTATCGAAGAGGAAGTCTACAGTCTTTTCTTCCAAGATAGGCCCCTTTAGCTTATCCATATTCTCGCTGCTGCTGAAAAATTCTAAGATCTGCTTTTTCTTAGATGGCATAGCAGCAACTTGACCGTTCACAGCCTGCTCTAAATCAACATCACTTACCGTTATATCGTTCTTTTGCGCGATATCAGCAAGCATCAAGCCTAATTTCACTCTCCGCCTTGCAATTTCAGCAAAGCGATCCTTTGCCGCTTGATCAGCTTCGAATTCTGCGAGATTACCTTCTTTTTCTGCATTTTGTCTCGCATTATCGATGATAGATTTTAAATCTGCTTCAATTAGAGCATAAGGCAAATCAAAACTGCAAATCTCATCTAGTTTATCGAATAATCTTTTTTTATCACGCATTCTTGACAGCATAGAAATCTCAGACGCGACTCTTTTTTTGATGACTTCTTTGAGCTCGTTTAAATTCTTGAACCCAACTTTTACAGCAAGTTCATCGTCTAAGACAACTTCTGGCCCAGCTTTGTGAATCTCATTTACTATTATATTAAACTTTGCTTCTTTTCCTGAAAGCTCAGCGTCTTCATAATCTTCTGGCAGAGTCACAACGACCTCAATCTCGTCTTTTATGCGCATACCAATCAATTTCGCTTCTATTTCTGGTATGAATGTCGCAGATCCAAGCTGTACTTTAACATTTTTTTGCAAGCCTTTCGTGAAATCTTTTCCATCTGCAGTTCCAGAGAAATCTATAATCAATACATCATCCTTGAGTGCTGCATACTCAGGCTCTGTCTTATCAAAAGATCTGATCATTTGCGCGAAACTCTGCTCTGCAGCTGCAATTTCTGATTCACTCAATTTTATCTCTATGGATTCAATTTCTATTGTACCGTAATCAACAGCAGGCAACTCAGGTATTACATCCATCTTTATTGTAAAGACTAAGTCACCCTCATGGTCAAACGATTGTATATCAACCGTCGGAGGTAAAGCTGGCTTCAAGTTATTCTCTTTCAATATTTGTTGAAGCGATGAACTCACCACTTCTCCTATTTGCGAAGATAGAATGTCAGAGCCTATATGGCGCTTCACGATACTAGTTGGGACTTTTCCTTCGCGGAACCCTGGCAATTTGAATGTTTTTGCTTTTTCTGCAATTTCTGCTTCAACACGCGGCGTTATTGCGCTGGACGGCACATGAATCTTATACTCGCGTTCAAGCCCAACATTTTTTAACTCTTCTATTTTCATAAAGATAATACTAACTTATTGCTTACAAAATTTTCTAAAGAAATAACTAATTATAAATCCAATCACAAATTGAATTTACCATAATGAAATTTTATCCCAATATTCAATTATCAGAAAATTTCATTATATGAAACACTTTTTTACTAAATCCTACTGATAAACCTGATTCTCGCCATTCACACCTTAGAAAGCAGGAAACGCAACCTCGAATGACATTTTGGTCAATTCAGCATACTTCGAGAAGATTGCTACAACAAGCTCTAAAAACAAAGAACAGCAGCAATCTCTTCATGTATTATATAATGCACGACATTCGTTTATAGTGTTTTCGCGAATGCGTGAGTAGTATGAGCTTTGATGCGAAGTGTAGTAAAATCTACTATAGCTTCGGAGCGACACACTATTAACTTAAATGGAAATACTATAGTGCAAAAGGCAATCGCTCATAATCATACACTATCACCCCTTTATATATCGCTTCTGCAGATAAGAATAATATTGCTCGAACAACATCTCTTTTTGCGAATCAATGAGATCTTGTCTTATCTTATTTTTAATATTCTTAGCTTCTTCGCCTACAAATGGCTGGCTGCTCAAAAGCTTAATCAACACGTAATTATTTTTCCACTCTATAGGAGCAGACATTTCACCCACCTTCAAGCTTAAGATAGTACTCGCCCAATCCGATTGCAAGTTGTCCACCTTTTTCAATAAAGAAAATTTTTCATTATAGCTCGAAACATTTTGCATTTTATCATCAGAATTAGCGTCATTCAATTTAAGGCCTATTTCTTTTGCCTTCTCATATCGCGCATGCTCCAACCAAGTAGATTTCAGCTCCGCTTTCACAGTCTGAAAATCCTTTACTTCACTTTTTTTAATCTCATCTACTTCATAAAAAATAAACTTCTTAGGATCTTCATGGAATATACCACGATCTTTTTCATCAATTACGCTAAAAACATCTGATACAAAAGCTCCTGGGAAAGAAATATCTTCCTTTGCAAGCGTCGCCTTATTCAATTCCAAATTGTTTTGTTTAGCAACTTCTTCAATAGATCGATTACCTGACAATAATTCTTCTTCTATTGTGGCAGAAAGCTCTCTGAATCTTTCCATCTTTTTTTCAGATTTTAGCTGCTTTATGATACCATCTCTTGCCTCATCCAGAGTTTTTTGTTTTGCTGGTAAAATTTCTAATATAGTAAAAATATGCCAGCCTAGTGGCGTCATTACTGGCTTGCTAAATTCGCCAACTTTGAGCTGAAAGACTATATCCGACGCCTCATTCAATAGCTCATCCTGCGTCACAAAATCTAGTTCAGACTGATCTTTACTCATTTTTATATAATTGCGTATCTCATCAAATGATTTTCCATCCAAAAGCTTCTTATATGCAACATTAGCGTCATTTTCTGTTTCAAATAGAAGTTGAGATAACTTGCGTTTTTCTGGCTCACGTAACAGGATGGCACTTGCCTCATACTGAGCACTGATATCTTGATCTGAGGGCGTAAAATCACCTTTTATGTCATTTGCAAATAACTCAAAGTATAATATGCCTCTGATTTCTGGAATCACAAAATTTTGTTTCTCTGTCTCAAAGAGTTTTAACAATTCCTCATCATCTGGCTCTTTTGTGATTTTTATAGCAGATTTATCTAATTGAAAGACTGTGATATCCCTTGTGCTGTATACGCTGTCAAAAATCTGGTTTACCATACCATCCGTAATGACCTTGCCAGATGAGAATAACCCTGCTAACTGTTGCTGCGCTATTTGATCTTTAACACCCCTTATAAATATGGCCTCAGAGATGTTTTGACGTTTTAAAAGATCTGCAAAAAGCTCCTTATCGAACTTTCCATCTTTTTGTAAAGATAGCTCATTACCTATGTAATATCTAACTACATCATCGCTGATATATAACTTTAATCTATCGCTTTCTTGCAATAAGATATTTTCGCTTATAACATTCTGTAGTGCTTGCGCACGTAGCTTCGCAGTATCAATATCATTGCCTTGAGATTGATGTAACAAGAATGGCATCTGCTTTTCAATTGCAGCCTCTAAAGCCTCACGCGTATATTGCATTTTACCGATTTCTAATACATAATCCTGCTTCGTAAATAACAAGCTAGCACTTCCGATAGATAAAAAGGCCACTATAAACACTATCAATAACACTTTGACTATAATATTATTGACACTAATTCTCAGTATATCTAGCATCGTAAAAAACCAAAAAAATTGCCTTATACCAAATCCAGGAAATAACTGAAGCATTTTGGCAAGTATTTTTTAGAAAATTTAAGATGGATTTTTTAGCCTAATGTACTGGACGTACAGTAGTGAAAAATATGCAGCTCAAATGCTTCAGTTATTTCCTGGATTTGGTATTAGACGAGAATACATGAACTTCTAATAATATCCAAGAATTAATATAGAATTAAATATATGAAACAAGCGGCTATAATATTACTGAGTGGCGGGCTCGATTCCACAACCGTCCTTGCGATTGCTAAATCACAGGGGTTTGAAATCTATGCATTGAGTTTCTCTTACGGCCAAAGGCATTCGGTGGAATTGGAGTCTGCAATTCAATCCGCAAAGCACCATGGGCCTGTGCGCGAACATAAGATTATTAATATTGATTTGAGAACATTTGGCGGCTCATCATTGACCTCAGATATTCCAGTTCCAAAACATACTGATATTAGCCACTTAAAAGATGGCGGAATACCAACTACATATGTTCCAGTACGACATACAATTTTTCTTTCATATGCTCTTGCGTATGCTGAAGTTATCAGCGTTGATCATATTTTTATAGGCGTAAATGCAGTTGATTATAGCAATTACCCAGATTGCAGGCCAGAATATATAAAGTCATATGAGGCCATGGCAAATTTAGCTTCAGCACGCGCCGTTTCTGGTAATAGGATGCATTTAGTTACACCAATCATACATATGAAGAAGTCCGAGGTAATTAGTGCTGGCTTAAAGCTTGGAGTCGATTATGGCTTGACAACGTCATGCTATAATGCTAAAATCATCGGTCGCGCGTGCGGAACTTGCGATTCTTGTTTATTGCGAAGAGCCGCTTTTGATGACCTTGGAATAAAAGATCCTGTTCAATACGATAACACCACGCTTTGATATGATTCATATGCGATTTAATTGATATAAAAACTGGACGCCGACGTGCCGCACACTTGCGCACTCCTCTTTAGATGACAAAATCTGCTATAAGTCATCACTTGCGAGTAAGCAATAGCACCTGAAGGAATCTAGAATGTATGGTAATTCCTTACGTCAACAAAAAATTATTCTGCTTACACATAACAAACCCATTTCCTACGCGAGCTTTTCTTTACATTAATGCATAAACAGATTTCATGGTACAGATGGATAAATTTCCTATAACCCCAGATGGTTACAAAAGATTAGAGCAAGAATTGCAACATCTAAAATCTACAGAACGTCCAGCAGTTATCGCTGCGATTGCGGAGGCTAGAGCGCACGGAGATCTCTCTGAAAATGCGGAATATACCGCAGCACGTGAGAGGCAAGGCTTCATAGAAGCAAAAATCCTAGATCTAGAAAATCAAATCAGTAAGGCACTTGTCATTAGCATTAGTGATGTTAGTGGCACGCAGATAAAATTTGGAGCAACCGTCAAGTTAGTTGATGAAGATACTGGCGCCGAGGTTATATATAAGCTCGTTGGCAATTACGAAGCTGACCTAAATCATGGCTATATCTCTATAGATTCGCCACTTGCAAAGGCCTTGATCAGCAAAAGCAAAGGAGATAGTGTGGAGGTCGCAACACCTAAGGGAGCAAGGTATTACGAAATTGTTTCTGTAAACTATATCTAAAGGCTGCATTACGTAAAAAGCGTCAAAGCATTATCATTATTGCACTTTTTCTATCATTTATAGCTAAGTCACCATAAAATAATTATGATGATTTAGCTATATGCTACAAAGCGATATGAAAATCATAATTATCCTGCTATAATGCAAGAAAGTCTTAAGGAACACGATATGCGATATAAAACCTTCGATACTCATAAATACATCAAAGAGTTGGAAGCCTCTGGATTTAAAGAAGCTCAGGCCGAAGTAATAATCAATTCTTTACTTGCCAGCAGAGATTTCGATCTCGGCACGCTAGCCACTAGAGAGCAGTTTAATCACCTGCAGGGCGACATTTCGCTTATTAAAAAAGATATTTCTATTCTTGATAGTAAGATTATTGCTCTCGATGAAAAAATGAGCGATAAAATCTCTGCGCTTGATAAAAAGATAGATATTACAATAAGCGAAAGAATTGCAAGCCTTGAAAGCAAGATATTGAAATGAGGCGTTCCATACTAATATGAGGTTTTGGAGCTATTATATCGATACTCGCTAAGATGATGCTGAAGTAACGGTGCTATTAATGGATAACAACACCAAAACGTTCATCACATCAATCAGACAGAGATTCATACTTCTTTAGCCATTTAGACTCAAGCTCTTTGAGTTTGCCAGATGCAGCTAATTTCTCCAACACAACATTTACCTGGTCGCGTAAACTTGAATCTTTCCTAAATGCTATTGCAATACCAGATGCAACAGCATTAATCTGCGGCATTGGAAGCTCAGAAATCTCTATACATCCAAGATCAGCATTATCCTGCTTTATCAATTGCGCTTGTAATGTTTCTATAACCACAGCATCAACCTTGCCATTTTTTAGTGCTTCAATCAATAACATGTTATCTTCAAACGGCAAGAGCTCAAAATGCAAGACTTCTGCATTTTTCTTCATAAGAGCTGCGGTAGTCGTGCTAATTTGCACCCCTATAACCAACGGAGAAAAATCTGTAGTTGGAGAGATTGGCTTTGCCAAATTAAATAAAAGGCTTATTCCGTTATTATTGTAATAAACATTAGAGAAATCAACAATCTCAGCTCGCTCAGGCGTTGCTGTCATAGCAGATAGAATCATGTCAATCCTACCAGCCTTTAAAGCAGGTATAAGGTCATCAAACGAGATATCTTGTTGAATCTCAAAGGGTCTTCCTAGCTCTTTCGAGAGAATATTTGCCAAATCCACATCATAACCAATGATCTGAGCCTGATTTTTACATTCAAACGGCGGATAATCAGCAGACATACCAACGACAACTTTTTTCACTGAGTCATTGCCCTCGCCGCATGAAACGAGCATTATAAAACTTAATAACATCAGAAAATTTCTAAATAAAGAGCATGCCCGCATAAATACAATACCAAGAATATATCAAAATGAAAACTCATTATCATGGTAGCTTATTATTTCGAAATATGCAAGATACCGCAGCAAAATACATTGTAAATATATTAATTTTCAAAAATCAGCATCTAAGAATCATTATAACGCGAACTCTGGCTAAGCATTATAATGTTTTCGCGAATGCGTAAGTATAGTAAATTCTTAGCTGATTAATAGATTTATCAATTCTATAAAATCGTCATTGCGAAGGAGCGAAAGCGAGTGTGGCAATCCAGTCTCTTCGTTATTTTTCTGGATTGCCACGTCGTGCTAACGCACTTTTTGCGGCGACGACCTTATAGCAATTCTCAAAGAAAGAATGGATCGGTCTATTAATCAGCTAAGAATTTACTATAGTAGGCAAAAGAGAGGCGAAGTGTAGCAAGATCTACATGAGCTTCGAACAACACCATATTAACTTAAATGGAAAATAACTTATTTTTTGCATTTGCTGTGATTGACTCCGTCCAGCC
Organism: Archaeoteleia sp. ZL-2020; assembly: GCA_022817725.1. Taxonomy (NCBI): domain Eukaryota; kingdom Metazoa; phylum Arthropoda; class Insecta; order Hymenoptera; family Scelionidae; genus Archaeoteleia; species Archaeoteleia sp. ZL-2020. The sequence goes on along the minus strand of JABFOW010000003.1, from coordinate 5,857 downwards.
AAAGGTATTAGGGCATGCGCCAAATGGGGGTCTTAGGAATTTTGGCGGAACGACTTATATATTTCTCTAGTAGTTCTTGTTTCGAATATTGAAAATCACTCTCTATCCAAATTAATTTTAAGAATTTCATTGCTTCACCTATTGCATTTCCACATAGGCCAATGTTTTTTAGGTCATGCCCATTAATTGGAAAATCTTGAATTTCTTCATCAGCTAAAATCTTTATCATCTCTTCGTAATGCATGCGAGGATTCATAACAGAAATCAATAGCAAAACTTTTTGATATAATCTAAAACCCAAAATATATAGTAATTTTCTGTGTGTTTTTTTTGTATTTTCAAGTAATCTATCTTGATAGAGCAGATATTTTTCATACAACGATAACAGCATTTTGCTTTCATATTGTGAAAATCGCCACCTCTTTGCAATTTCTATTATATCCATCTTTGAGCCGTTTGAAATGAGCAGTAATGCAGCTAAATTCACTAAAGGATCACTACTAAACCGAAGTGAGCTGAGAGATTCGCGATTTATATCTGGAAGCAAGATAGAACAATTTATTTTATGATCATAAATCATTTGCATGATATCTTTTGAATATTCTGCAGCTAACATCTTAAAACATTCAGATTTTATTCTTTCTCCCGAAATTACATATAATTCATGCTCAAGACTTTTTACTGCAAAAAAGCTATTTTCATCTATATGAGCCATTCCAAATCGTGCACAGAATCGAAAATATCTTAAAATCCTTAAATAATCTTCTTTAATTCTGAGTATAGGGTCTCCAACGAATCTTATAATACCATTTTTCAAGTCATCTATGCCGTTAAAATAGTCATAAATCTGACCATTTAAATCCATAAACATAGCATTCACAGTGAAATCACGACGCTCTGCATCAATTTCCCAATCACTCACGAATAAAACCTCTGCGTGCCGACCATCACATGCAACGTCTCTTCTAAGGGTAGTGATTTCACACTTTAAATCATCTATATTTGCAACGATTGTGCCATGGTTAAGATTCAGAATATTAGCTTTGATATTGCTTGCATCCAGTATCTTTAGCAATTCTTGCGGCAATACTGAAGTTGCTACATCATAATCTGTTATATCGCTCCTTCCAAGGAGTGTGTCCCTAACACATCCACCAACTAAGCGCGCCTCACCACGGACAGATATAGCAGAAAAAAGCCTTGAGAGTTCTTTAACAGGAAGATGCGATATATTAAAGCGATTTAACATATACTTTTATAAAACGAATATCATTCATATTTGACTCCGAGTTTCTAATTGTAAAGAAGAATTTATTAACATCGCATATTCTCCACCCATTGCAATCAATTCTTTGTGATTTCCGCTTTCTAAAATTTTTCCATCTTTCATGACAAGTATGATATCTGCGTTTGTAACTGTAGAGAGTCTGTGTGCTATGATTATGGTGGTTCTGTTCTGCATTAACTTATTGATAGCTTCCTGCACAAGTTTTTCATTGATAGAATCTAAAGCTGACGTCGCTTCATCCAAGAGTAATATTTTTGGATTTTTTAGAATTGCGCGTGCTATTGCTATTCGCTGTTTTTGCCCACCAGATATTCTGACACCTTTTTCACCAAGAAATGTATCAAATTTCTCAGGTAACTGTTCTATAAACTCCAGTGCTGCAGCGTCCTTCGCCGCTTGCATGACATCTTCCATAGAAGCAGACGGATTTCCATATAGTATATTCTCAAGCGCAGATCTTGAAAAAATGACAGGGTCTTGGCTAACATATGCAAAATTGCTGCGTAATTCATTGAGTGATAAATCACGGATATTGACTCCATTCAAGGTAATGCTACCTTTTTGTATCGCATAAAACCTTAGCAAAAGCTGAAATATCGTTGTTTTTCCTGCACCAGATCCCCCAACGATCGCAATAACCTTATTGCTTGGAACTTCGAATGATAGGCCATTAAATAAATATGTATCAGGTTTGGATGGATAGAAAAAATCTACATCTTCAAATTTGATATTAATATTATCCATATCTGGGAGCTTTTTTAATATTTCCCCATCACTCACAGAAGGTTGTATATGTAAAAACTCTACAAGTCTTTCACTCGCACCTATTGCTTTTTGTATCTCACTCATAACTTCTGTAAGTGCTGCTATAGTTGTTGCACAAATCACAGACAATATTATGAAAGATGAAAGCTCTCCGCCAGTCAGCTGTCCTTTTATTACGTCGTGTCCACCAACCCAAAGTACAAATGCGATGCCTGCAAATATCAAAAGGATAATTACAAAAGTTAACAATGATCTGGTTCTAATTCTTGTTGTTGATGACAGCAAAACCTCACCTAGCTTCTTCTCAAATATTGACTTTTCCTGTATCTCAGAGTGATATGCTTGAATTGTTTTAATATATGCAATTGTTTCTTCCGATATTGCTGAGAGATCCGCAACTTTTTCTTGAGTCACTTTCGCAAAATTCTTCATTCTTCTACCAAAATACATAATCGGTATCAACACAATGGGAAGTACTACAATCATATAAAGTGTCAGCTTGAAATTTGCGATCATGAGCATTGTGAAGCTGCCGATTAACATAATAAAATTTCTAGCAGCGACAGAGATAGTACTACCTATTATAGCCTGTAATAATGTAGTATCAGTTGTCAGGCGAGCAAGAATCTCACCAGCCTTATTGTCTTCATAAAAATTTGGAGATAATTGTAGAATTTTCGCATAGATATCTCGCCTTATGTCTCTAATCACGAGCTCACCAAGCAGTGTAATAAAGAAAAATCTGAAGGCAGTCGCAGATGCAAGCATAACAATCAACACTATAAAATACATCAACGTTGTATTCAACATGCTTACATCACCCTTCGTTAAGCCATAATCTATGACATATCCAATTATTTTACTCAGCAATAGAAAAGCTGAAGATGTAATCATTAGCGCAATAAATACGCTGAATAACAACAGCTTATATGGCTTAAGATATTTTAATAAATAGTGGCTCTTTGGATGCTCAATGTTCGTGAATGACATATGCTTCATGTTGTTTTTTATACTCAAAACGATTTACTTATAGGCGTTATAACGATATAGTCGAGATTCATATACAAATTTTATCACCTAATCAAATATGAAACTTATTGTCAAACTCGTTGCAGTATCATTTTGTCTTTGCCTTGTGATGCCGCATAAAGATAACGTTGCTCTCGCTAATATTTCCAGTTTATTCTCAAATGATAAAGCATCTACGAACAATGTCATAGCATTACCGTCATTTGCTGAGATAGTCGAGAAGGTAACTCCAGCTATTGTAAACATCTCTACGACTCAGAAGACCAGCAATAAAAAACGCAACCTTGGCCTCTTTGATGACCCAAGAGACATGCTGAGAGAATTATTGGAGGGCGATAGACCTCAAGATCAAAGAAGGGTCATGTCCTTAGGATCTGGCTTTATATTTGATCCAGCTGGATATATAGTAACTAATTTCCACGTAATAGACGGCGCTGAAGAAATCCATATAACGCTAAGCAGTTCTAGCAAAGTATATAAAGCAACAGTCGTTGGAAAAGATCCTAAAACCGACATCGCTGTTTTACATATCGAAGCAAAAGAACAATTACCCTGCATTATATTCGGAGATTCAGATAAAGCAAGGGTTGGTGATTGGGTAATTGCCATAGGAAATGCCTTTGGTCTTAGTGAGACTGTGACTATTGGCATTATTTCAGCGAAAGCCAGGTATATTGATATCAGTAATTTTGATGATCTTATACAGACTGACGCTGCGATTAACATGGGTAACTCTGGTGGCCCTATGTTAAATCTTGCAGGCGAGGTCATTGGTATAAATTCTGCGATAATATCACCAATGGGCAGCGGCGGTGGAAACGTTGGTGTTGGTTTTGCAATCCCATCATCTGTTGTCCAATCTGTTGTGAAACAGTTGCGTGAAAAGGGTGAAGTCGTTAGAGGTTGGCTGGGAGTTATGGTGCAAACAATGAACCAAAGTATAGCAGAAGGCTTAGGGCTCAATGAGCCAAGTGGTGCATTAGTTTCAAGCGTTGAAAAAGCAAGTCCTGCAGATAAAGCTGGAATTCAGGTTGGAGACGTAATTCTCAAATTCAATAACAAACCAGTTGCTAATATGCATAAACTGCCGCGTATGGTTGGAGAAGCTGATATAGGTAGCAAAGTCCCTGTTGATGTTTTCCGCGATGGAAAATCGAAAGTGCTGACTGTATTAATTGAAAAGCCACGCATTGACATCATGAATAGTGCAAATGACTCAGAAACTCCAGGTCTTTCTGGCACAGACCAAATTGTTATGGGTATTGGAGTACGTGATATAAATGATGAAATAAGAAGAGTTTATGACATAGCGCCTAACGTCAGTGGCATTGTCGTCACACAAGTTGAGCGCAATTCTGTAGGCGCACTTGCTGGAATCAAACAGGGCGATATTATACTCCAGGTTAATGGAAAAGTTGTTTCTAGTGCTAGTGGATTTATAAACTCACTTAAAGCAAAAAATCTACGTAATGCTGCGTTGCTTATATCACGCAACGGTAAAACATTTTTTGTGGGTATAGAATTAAAGTAGTGTCTGTGCAAGAAGTCATAAAAAACTCTATGACAAAGATGATAAAGCCTATGATGATAATCAAATTGCTGATTATCATCATTGCCACTATTCAGCTAGATCAATCGTCGAAATACTATGTACTTGAATATTTTCAAAAGAAAAATCATTTTCAAATAGAAGGGCAAAAATCTATTTTTCAAGGATCTGATACATATATTATGACATCGGATCTACCTCAAGACTCCGCCATGGTAATACCATTTTTTAATATCTCATTTGTTTGGAATCGTGGTATTGCCTTTGGTGTTTTTGACAACATAGAATCTTTTCAGATTATCATCACGTCACTCTCTTTGATTATAGTTTTATCCTTTTTATATTGGATACTTTCTGATAGGCCAAGGTCTAATGGCATGCGCTTTTGCGGTGCTTTGATTATTGGTGGAGCTATTGGTAATGTAATAGATCGTATTAGATTCGGTGCAGTATTTGATTTTCTAGATTTTCATGCACTAGGCTATCACTACCATTCATTCAACGTTGCAGATAGCGCGATTGTGATCGGTATCTTCGCAATGATTTTGATTATGCATAAATTACGATAACAAACTTACAACTATAGTGTTTTCGCGCATGCGTATAGTAGGCACTATAAGGCGAAGTGTAGTAAAATCTGTATGAGCTTCGAGCAACACCCTATTAACGTAAATGGAAAACACTATCACGCGAAGTCTTGATTGTATCTTGAAGTAGATCTAGAAAAAGTTCTCAGTTATAAAAAGGAACGATATTGCATTCTGGATTGGTTTATAAGAACCGAGCTTATCATAGTACGTTCCTTTTTATAAAGAACAAAAGTGCCAAATACGAACGGTAGAAAGATAATCGAGAATCGAATCACAATCCCTGTATCCCTGCACTTTACAAGCAAGATAGTAAATCGTATGACAGAAGAAAGCAACTTTTTTATGGGAATAGATGTATCGAAAGATACATTGGATATTCATTACAATGAAAAACATTTTAAAATAAAAAATGAAAGTAGATCGATCTCTAATTTTATAAAATTAGAGATCTTAGATTCTGCTAAAATTAAGCTTTGCGTTTTGGAATCAACTGGTGGCTATGAAAAGCTAGTAATGAAGTTACTGCAAAACTCAGGAGTAAAGGTTCACAGGGCGCACCCAAATAGGGTATATTCCTTTGCAAAAACTATAAAACATTTTGCCAAAACTGATAAATTAGATGCTATGCTGCTGGCA
>JABFOW010000002.1:0-49791 GCA_022817725.1 Archaeoteleia sp. ZL-2020 | reverse complement strand
TCGGATTAGAGTATAGTGAAATAATTTATGCATTATTCATTAGATTTTCGGATTAGAGTAATAAAGTTTATAGAAAGTGGTAGCAGTAAGTCGGAAGCATCGAGAGTTTTTAGTGTAGCCCGTAGTACAATTTTGAAGTTGTTCAAAAGGAGATCTGAGAGTGGCAGTCTTGCAAAAAGGAAGCCGAAGATGCCCTGTAGGAAGCTTGATCCTGTTGCTTTAGCATCTTATGTAAAAGCATATCCAGATTTTACTATAAGTTGAGTATGCAAAGCACTTTGGCTTAAGCGTTAGAGGTATAGGAGTTGCGTTGAAACGCCTAAAGATTACGCGAAAAAAAAGACCCCCTTATATAAAGAAAGGTGTCAAGCAAAGCGTCAGGTATTTTTGGAGCAGATAGGTATATACGATAAAGCGACTCTTGTTTATGTTGATGAGAGCGGCATAGATTCTTATGTTCATAGATCATTTGGCTGGTCGAAAAGAGGTGAATTATTGTATGGAGAAGTGTCAGGCAAGCGTTATGCTAGAGAGAGTTTTATAGCTGCAAAATGCGGCTCTGAGGTATTAGCTCTGGCTTGTTTTAGAGGTACTTGCAATAGTGCACTTTTTAATATGTGGATTGAAAAATTTCTTGTTCCAGTATTGAAGCCAGGACAAGTTGTTGTGATGGATAATGCTGCTTTTCATAAGTCAGAAAAAACCAAGCAACTCATAGAGAATGCAGGCTGTACCTTGCTTTTTTTACCACCATATTCTCCAGACATGAATCCGATAGAGATTTTTTGGGCCAATTTTAAGGTCAAAGTAAAGTCAATTATTCATAATTTTCAAACTCTTCAACAGGCTATAGATTTTACTTTTAATATTGTAGCATACTCAACTGCCTTTACTATAACGCTGAAAGGAGAGAATGGTGAACATAGGTTAACGCCAGTACCAATGTTATAGCAGATTCAAGACAAAGTCGTCATTGCGAGGAGGCGTAGCCGACGCGGCAATCTAGAAAAATGTTTATTCTGGATCTAAAGCAGCCACTATGGTGGCCTCTAATGTGACATAATTTAGAAGCTTTGCGGCTATATATTAATTGGCAACTACGCTCTAGTTATATGCCTTATACGGTACGGATAACGCTTACTCTTTACAGAGTTGGCGTTATAGTCTGTCAGTCATGTTCCGCGCAGCATTTCAGGATGACACTTAAAGGAGTGCATCAAAAGGTTGATTAGAGGTGTTTGATACGCAGCTCTCTTAATTGTTTCAGTGAGGCAGTGGCAGGTGCATTCATCAACAAGTCTTCAGCGTTCTGGTTGAGTGGGAATGCTATCACTTCTCTGATATTTGGTTCATCCGCGAGCAGCATTACCATTCTATCTATGCCTGGTGCTATACCTCCGTGTGGCGGTGCGCCATATTGAAATGCTCTTATCATGCCACCAAATTTTTCATCCACCATTTCTTTGCTATATCCTGTAATTTGAAATGCTAAATACATCAAATCAGGGTGATGATTTCTAATTGCCCCGCTGGACAATTCTATACCATTACAAACTATATCGTATTGATATGCTACGATGTTTAATTTTTTATCATTAGTATCTGCGGCCTCGAGTGCTGCTTTACCGCCTTGTGGCATAGAAAATGGATTATGTGAAAAGTCTATTTTTTTCTCATCATCGTTCCATTCAAAGAATGGGAAGTCTATTACCCAGCAAAACCTAAAAGTATCAGACTCTATAATTTCGAGCTCTTCGCCTATTTTTGTGCGGACCTTGCCTGCGAGTTTTGCGGCGTTTTTGGAGATATCACAAACAAAAAATACAGAATCGCCAGATTCAAGTGATGCTGTTTCCTTTAGCTCTGCTAACTTCCTATCAGATAGGAATTTTGCAATTGGTCCTTTTGCTTTACCGTCCGTGTCAAATGTGATATACGCAAGCCCCATTGCTCGGAGTTCAGTTTGTGCAAAAGCAATCATTTTATCAAAGAAGCTTCTTGGTAGTGCGGATGTTTTAGGTGCTGGAATAGCTCGAACGTAAGAGCCATTCGATATGCCGCTTCTAAATATTGTAAATTCAGAGTTCGCAAAGATATCTGTTACGTCTGAGATGATTATAGGATTTCTCAGATCTGGTTTGTCACTCCCGTATTTTAACATTGCTTCGCTATATTTTATTCTCGGGAAAATGTTGTCTGGCACGCGCTTTTTTGAAAAGTCTCTAAAGATATCCGCGATGATTGGCTCTATAGTTGTGAACACGTCTTCCTGTGTTACAAACGCCATTTCTATGTCTAGTTGATAGAATTCGCCTGGTGCTCTATCAGCCCTCGCATCTTCATCTCTGAAGCAAGGTGCTATTTGAAAATATTTATCGAAGCCAGAGATCATGAGGAGTTGTTTGAATTGCTGTGGTGCCTGTGGCAGTGCATAAAATTTACCAGGGTGTTGGCGGCTTGGAACCAAGAAATCTCTTGCCCCCTCTGGTGAGCTTGCTGTTAAAATTGGAGTTTGAAATTCGATGAAGCCAATGCTTTGCATTTTTTTGCGAATTTCAGCGATGACGCTGTTTCTAAGGATAATATTTGCATGTAGTTTCTCACGCCTTAAATCTAAAAATCTATATTTTAATCTTATATCTTCGGGAAATTGTTGATCAGAGTTAACTGGCATAGGTAAGATCTCAGCTTGAGATTCAATGATCAGCTCATGGATTGCCACTTCTATTTTTCCAGTTGCGACAGATTCATTAATTGTTTCCGAAGAGCGTTTTAGAACTTCTCCAATGACTGTGATGACTGTTTCATAGCTAAGATTGTATGCTAAATCATATTGAGTCCCTGTGAATTTTGGATTATCTGTGACGATTAGTTGAGTTATTCCATAATGATCACGAAGATCTATGAATAGAACTCCTCCATGATCTCTTCTTCTATGTACCCAGCCTGATAATTTAACAGTGTTACCAACATTCGCCAGCCCTAATTCTCCACAGGTATGTGTACGGTATTTATGCATTTTTATAGATGTATTATTTTTCAAACAACTCAAACAACGCTTCATTATACATTATAACCAAATTTTTTTTAAAATCTAGTATTTTTGATTTATATCAAGATATGAGCTCTGATGCGCTAAAATCTTTGGGTTTGGGGGTTTGAGATGTGTGAATGATACAGTCATATTGTGAAAGTGCCCTGTAAGTGATAAAAAGATCTTGACCATTGCGATAATTCTCAAGTATTATCACCCAACTGAGACTTATAGAAAGTATTGAACTTATATAAAATGGTTTTTGTATAGGCTTAACAGCTTTTTGCTGAACGAGAAATGGAGGTTGGATGGCGACTATTAATCAATTGATAAGATATGGGAGAAGTCCAAAGAAGTATAAGAGTGACGTACCTGCTCTTGAGGGATCTCCTCAGAAGCGTGGCGTATGCTTGCGTGTATATACTACAACTCCTAAGAAGCCAAATTCAGCTTTGCGTCAAGTAGCTAGGCTGAAGTTGCGGAATGGTTATGAAGTGACAGCTTATATAGGTGGTGAAGGCCATAATCTCCAAGAGCACTCGAATGTTCTAATTCGTGGTGGAAGAGTAAAGGATTTGCCTGGTGTGAGGTATCACGTAGTTCGTGGTACTTTGGATACGCAGGGCGTTCAGAAGCGTAAACAGGGTCGTTCTCTGTATGGTGCTAAGAGGCCTAAGTAGGAATTTAATTGTTTAGATGATGTTATAGTATGTCACGTCGTAGAGCAGCAAAGAATAGGGTATTGTTACCTGATGCAAAGTATAGCAACTTGGTGGTTGCGAAGTTAATCAATGTCATCACGTTGGATGGCAAGAAGAGTATCGCTGAGCAGATTACATATGGTGCTATGGAGGGTGCGTCTGAGAAATTAGGTGCTAGCCCTGCTGATGTGCTTGAGAAGGTTGTTGCAAATATTACTCCATTGATTGAAGTTCGCTCTAGGAGAGTTGGTGGTGCTACATATCAAGTGCCGACAGAGGTTGGTGCTAAAAGGAGATTGGCTCTTGCGTTGAGGTGGTTGGTGAATGCTGCGGCTTCTAGGAAGTCTGAAAAGACCATGGTGAAGCGCCTTGCTGCTGAATTAGTAGACGCGTGGAATGAGCGTGGTGCTGCTGTTAAGAAAAAGGATGATGTCCATAAAACGGCAGAAGGTAATAAAGCATTTACGCATTATAGGTGGTAATATAGAGTCATGTGTGCAAGAGCTACTAAGATTGAGGATTATCGTAACATCGGCATAATGGCCCATATAGATGCTGGTAAGACTACTACTACAGAGAGGGTACTTTTTTATACTGGAAAATCGCATAAGATAGGCGAAGTGCACGATGGTGCTGCGACTATGGATTGGATGGAGCAGGAGCAGGAGAGGGGGATTACTATTACCTCTGCAGCTACGACTTGTTTTTGGTCTGATGAGGATGAGCCTAAGAGGCGTTATAAGATTAATATCATTGATACTCCTGGCCACGTAGATTTTACGATTGAGGTTGAAAGATCTTTGAGAGTTTTGGATGGTGCCGTTGCTGTTTTTGACGGTGTTGCTGGTGTTGAGCCGCAATCTGAGACTGTTTGGAGGCAGGCTGATAAATATCATGTTCCGCGTATGTGTTTTGTTAACAAGATGGACAGGACTGGTGCGGATTTTTATCGTTGTGTTAACATGATAGTTGATAGGCTTGGTGCGGATGTTGTTGTGATGCAGCTTCCTATAGGTGCTGAGGATACATTTATCGGTGTCGTGGATCTGTGTAAGATGCGTGCTGTAATTTGGAAGGGAGATGCGCTTGGTGCTAATTATGAGTACACTGAAATTCCAGAAGGGTTGAGGGCTGAGGCTGAAGAATATAGAGCTAAGCTTCTTGAGGCTGCTGTCGAGTTTGATGATAAGGTGATGGCTGCTTATTTAGCTGGTGAGGAGATTTCTGTAAAAGATTTAAGGAAGTGTATTAGGGCTGGTGTAGTATCAAGTAAGCTTGTACCTGTTTTTTGTGGATCTGCTTTTAAGAATAAGGGTGTGCAGCCGCTTTTAGATGCGGTTGTGTATTATTTGCCGAGTCCCGTTGATGTTGCTGCTATAAGTGGTATAGATAATAGGACAGAACAAGAGGTTTCTGTTAAGGCTGACGATAAGGAAAAAATGTCTGCTCTTGCGTTTAAGATAATGAATGATCCGTTTGTGGGTTCTTTGACGTTTATAAGGGTTTATAGTGGTATCTTAAAATCTGGTACTGGTGTTATAAATACCACGAGAGGTGGTAATAAGGAGCGTGTTGGTAGGATGCTTTTGATGCATGCTAATAACAGAGAAGATGTAAAAGAGGCGTATGCTGGTGATATTGTTGCGCTTGCTGGATTAAAGAATACTACTACAGGTGATACTATTTGCGAAGAAGGTTATGATATCATCTTAGAAAAAATGGAATTTCCAGAGCCTGTGATTGAAGTTGCCGTAGAGGCAAAAACCGCAGCTGATCAGCAAAAGATGAGCGTTGCGATTTCTAGGCTTGTTGCGGAAGATCCTTCTTTGCGCGTTAAGGTTGACCCCGAGACTAATCAGACTGTTTTAGCTGGTATGGGTGAATTGCACTTAGAGATTATAGTTGATAGAATGAGGCGTGAATTTGGGGTTGAGGCGAATGTTGGCGCTCCTCAAGTTGCTTATCGTGAGACTATTACTGCTGCTTATCAGGTGGATTACACGCATAAGAAGCAAACTGGTGGTGCTGGGCAGTATGCTCGTGTCAAGATTTTATTTGAGCCTGCGGAGCCTGGAGTTGGCTTTCAATTTGAGAATAAAGTTGTTGGTGGTAATATACCGAGAGAGTATATACCTGCTGTGAATAAAGGGATTGAAGCTGTTAGTAAGACTGGGGTCTTGGCGGGATATCCGTTGATAGATTTTAAGGCGACGTTACTTGACGGTGCGTATCATGATGTTGATTCTAGTGCGCTTGCCTTTGAGATAGCTGGGAAAGCTGCTTTTAGAGAAGGTGTTATGTGTGCTGCGCCAAAGTTGTTAGAGCCAATTATGAAGGTAGAGGTTGTGACACCCGAGGAGTTTATGGGTGATGTGATTGGGCATTTAAATAGTATTAGAGGGCAGATTTCTGGCATGGAGCCTCGTGGAAACGCGCAGGTAGTTAATGCGAAGGTGCCTCTTGCTAAGATGTTTGGTTATGTGAATACCTTGCGTTCTATGACTCAGGGTAGGGCGCAGTATACTATGCAGTTTTTGCATTATGAACAGGTTCCTCAATTTGTTGCTGATGAAATTATTGCTAAGAATAAATAATTTATATTGTGTGAGAATTTTATTATTAATCTGGAGATTTTATGAAAGATAAATTTTTACGTGACAAGCCTCACGTTAATATAGGGACGATAGGGCACGTTGATCATGGAAAGACTAGTTTAACTGCAGCGTTAACAAAATTCTTTAGTAAGAAATACGTTGATTATGGCTCGATAGACAAGGCTCCTGAAGAGCAGAAACGTGGTATTACTATTAATACTGCGCACGTTGAATATGAGACAAATCTTAGGCATTATGGGCATGTTGATTGTCCTGGGCACGCAGATTATGTAAAAAACATGATTACTGGTGCTGCGCAGATGGACGGTGCTATTCTTGTTGTGAGTGCTGCTGATGGCCCTATGCCGCAAACTAGGGAACATATCCTACTTGCGAGGCAGGTCGGTGTTCCGTCGTTAGTTGTATTCCTTAATAAAGTCGATATGGTAGATGATAAAGATTTGATCGACTTGGTTGAGATGGAAGTGAGGGAGTTATTGTCTAAGTACGGATTCGAGGGTGATACTATCCCTGTAATTAGGGGCTCTGCTCTTTGTGCTTTGGAAGCTAAAAATCCTGAGCTTGGTGAAAATGCGCTAAGAGAATTAATGAAGGCTGTAGATGAGTCTATTCCAACACCTGAGCGCGCTATTGATAAGCCATTTTTGATGTCTGTTGAGGATGTATTTTCGATCTCTGGTCGTGGTACTGTTGCAACTGGTAGGATAGAGCAGGGTAAGATTAAAATTGGTGAAGAGGTTGAGATTGTTGGATTAAAGCCTATTAAAAAATCCACCTGTACTGGTATTGAGATGTTTAGGCAGCAGCTGGACGAGGGGATGGCTGGTGATAACGCTGGAATCTTGTTGCGTGGTGTGGACAAAGATGAAATTGAAAGAGGTCAAGTTATTGCAAAGCCTGGTAGCATCACTCCGCATACTCACTTTAAAGCTGAGATTTATGTCTTGACAAAGGATGAAGGTGGTCGTCATACTCCGTTCTTGTCAAATTATAGGCCGCAGTTTTATTTTAGAACTACGGATGTGACTGGTACGATTAAGCTGAAAGAGGGCGTGCAAATGGTTATGCCTGGCGATAATACTGAGATTGAAGTTGAGCTCATTTCTCCTATTGCGATGGACAAAGGTCTGAAATTCGCTATAAGGGAAGGTGGTAAGACTGTTGGTGCTGGTGTGGTTTTAGAAATTATAAAAGAAGTAAAGATTTAAGAAGATGGCTAGTAAACAAGAAATTAAGCTGAAGTTGAGAGCTTTTGATCATCGTCTCTTAGATCATGCTGTGGCTGATATTGTTTATAATCTCAGATTGATAGGCGCTAGGATTAGCGGCCCTGTGCCGTTACCTAGGGATGTTTTTAAGATTACAGTAAATCGTTCTACGCATGTTGATAAAAAGTCTCGTGAGCAGTTTGAGATGAGGGAGCATTTTCGCTTGCTCATTATAGAGCCATCTCCTCAAACTATAGATGTATTAATGAAGTTGGATCTCCCTTCTGGTGTTGATGCTGAAATTAAGGTAAATGGTGGGGAGTAAATTTGTGAAAAGGTGTGGTATCGTGGTACAAAAACTGGGTATGACTCAGATTTTTGATGACGTTGGAAGAGCGTTGCCTGTAACGCTTTTATATGCTCCGTGCAATGTTGTTGTCGGTGTTAAGACATTAGAAAAAGATGGATACAGTGCTGTGATCCTTGGTTATGGCGTAGCTAAAGAATCTAGGCTTAAGAAGCCGCTGCTTGGCATGCTTAATAAGGTCGGTGTAGAGCCTGTAAAGGGGCTGAGAGAGTTCTTAGTCTCTTGTGATTATTCTCAAGAAATAGGAAAAAAGATATCTGTGAATCATTTTGTGAAAGAGCAATATGTGGATGCGATAGGTGAGAGTATTGGTAAAGGCTTTGCTGGTTCTATGAAAAGGCATAATTTTAGCGGCTTAGAGGCTAGTCATGGTGTTTCTATAAGTCATAGAGCACATGGTTCTACAGGCCAAAGACAGGATCCTGGTAAGGTGTTTAAAGGTAAAAAAATGGCTGGACATATGGGGTGCAGATCTGTTACTGTACAGAACTTAAGAGTTGTAGATATTGATGAGGCCTCGAATATCGTAGTTGTTCTTGGATGTGTTCCTGGTACAAAAGGTAAATGGTTGGTGTTGCGCGATTCTATTAAAAAGTCGTTGCCATTTAATGCTGTTGTTCCTTCTGTTTTTGCGAATTAATTGTTGTTTTTAAGTCACAAAGGTGTGTGAGATGAAATTGGATGTGGTGAATTTGCTGACTTCTGAAGTTGAAGGGCAGGTGGAGGTTGCTGATGGCCTTTTTACGCAAGAGGTGCGAGATGATATTCTGCACAGAGTTGTGACTTGGCAATTAGCTAAAAGTAGAGGCGGTAATCATAGTACTAAGGGTGTGTCTGATATCTCTGGTTCTACTAGAAAGATATATAATCAGAAAGGTGGTGGTAGAGCGAGACATGGTAGTAACAGAGTTGTGCAATTTCGTGGCGGTGCCGTGATTTTTGGTCCGCAGACTCGTGATCATGGTTTTGATATTCCGAAAAAATTGAGGGGAATAGCATTGAGGATGGCGTTATCTAAAAAGTATATGGATGGTGCTGTTGTCGTGTTGAAGGATATTGTATTGGATACGCATAAAACATCCGCTCTTTATTCAAAGCTTTCTGCTTTTCGCTCTAACTCTGTTTTGATAGTTGATTCTGAGATAAGTTCTAATGTTAGGCTTGCTTCGTCAAATTTAAAGCATTGTGATGTGTTGCCTGTGGTTGGTTTGAATGTTTTTGATATCTTAAAAAAAGATAAATTGATATTAACGCTTGATGCGTTAAAGAGCATAGAGGAAAGGATGTTATGAAAAAGGAAAATTTATATGATATTTTGATTGCGCCTATCAACACTGAAAAAGCGACTAATATAGGTGCGTTTTCGAAATATATGTTTCATGTACATCAAAAAGCGCATAAAAAATCTATAAAAAATGCTGTAGAAAAGATTTTTGGTGTTAAGGTTTTAAAAGTAAATGTATTGAATACTGTTCCGCAAAAGCGTGTGTTTAAAGGTGTCAGGGGTGTTGTTAGGGCTTTTAAAAAAGCTGTTGTCACGCTAGAAAGTGGCGCTGCAATTGATTTTATAAAAATATAAGAAAGTAGCGCGAGGAATTATGGTATTGAAGCATTATAAGCCTGTGACGTCTTCGATGCGTCAAGCTGTCTCTGTTGATAGATCTTCTTTATGGAGTGGTAAGCCAGAAAAGTCTTTGACTTTCGGGCTGAAAAAATCTGGTGGTAGAAATAATTTAGGTAGAACAACCGCTTGGAATAAAGGCGGTGGGCATAAGAGGAAATATAGAGTCGTTGATTTTTTGCGTAATAAATTGGATGTTAAGGCCGTTGTTCAGAGGCTGGAATATGATCCTAATAGAGGTGCATTTATTGCGCTTATTAAGTACGAAGATGGTGAATTATCGTACATTATAGCACCACAAAAATTATCTGTTGGAGATTCTGTTGTCTCTTCTGATACTGCGGATATTAAAGTTGGGAATTCGTTGTTAATACAAAATATGCCAATAGGTACGGTTGTGCATAATATTGAGCTGAAACCTAAGAAAGGTGGGCAGATTGCGAGAGCTGCTGGTACTTATGTGCAGCTAATAGGGAAAGATGCTAATTGCGCTTTGATAAAATTACGTTCTGGTGAGATACGTAAAGTATCTCTATCTTGTCGCGCAACTATCGGATCTGTGTCTAATCCTGATAATCAAAATATAAAAATAGGGAAAGCTGGTAGAAATAGATGGTTGGGCGTAAGACCTTCTGTACGTGGCGTTGCTATGAATCCTGTAGATCATCCTCATGGTGGTGGTGAAGGTAAAACTTCTGGTGGACGTCATCCAGTTACTCCTTGGGGCAAGCCTACGAAAGGTAAGCATACAAGAAACAATAAACGTACGGATAGGTCAATTGTGCGTTCTAGACATAAAAACAATTAGTGTGGGGTATCATGGGGAAAAGATCTGCGTGGAAAGGACCTTTTATAGATAATCATTTGTTAAAAAAAGTTAAAGAAGTCTTTAATTCTGGTGGGCATAAAGTTGTAAAGACTTGGTCGAGACGCTCTACTATTTTACCAGAATTTGTGGGTTTCACTTTTTACGTATATAATGGAAAAAAGTTTATTCCTGTCCTGGTCAATGAAACTATGGTTGGTAAAAAACTGGGTGAATTTTCTCCTACGAGGACGTTTTTAGGACATAGTGCTAATAGAAAGGCTAATAGGGCATGATATGAAAAATGAAGATTTAAATTTAATGGTGGGCTCGGATTTTGCTAGTGCTAGGCACCTTGCGATCAAGTCTAGTGTTAGAAAAATCAATCTTGTGGCGCGGTTGATTAAAGGTTTGAGAGCTTCTGATGCTTTGTTGCAGTTGCAATTCTGTAATAAAAAAGTCGCGTATGATTTGAAGAAGATATTAAATTCTGCTATTGCTAATGCAGAAAATAATTTTAATCTGGATATTGATAAATTATACGTTGATACTGTATTGGTTGGTAAGGCTTTTACTTTAAAAAGACTGCATGCTAGAGCTCGTGGTCGTGGTGCTAGGCTTAATAAGCCATATAGTCGTGTAGAAATTATTGTTGTTGAAAAAGGTTAGTATGGGTCAGAAGGTCAATCCTATAGGTTTTCGCCTTGGTATTATGAATACCTGGGATTCTTTGTGGTATGCAGATAAAGGATATGCGGATAAATTGCATCAAGATCTAAAAATTAGGAAATACATTAATACTACTTTTGTGGCTGCTGGTATTAGTAGAGTGCGAATAGAGAGAGTGGCGAAAAAAATACGTATAATTATAAAAAGCGCAAAGCCTGGTATGATTATAGGTAGAAAAGGCGAGGATATAGCGAAAATTAAGTCTGCTATCGAGAAAATAACTTCCGATGAGGTTATAGTTAATATTGTAGACGTAAAAAAAGCTGAGACTGATGCTGCGCTCATAGCTTCAAGTATTGCTCAGCAGCTAGAAAAACGTGTTTCTTTTAGAAAAGCGATAAAAAAATCCATGCAGTCTGCGATGCGCTCTGGAGTTGAGGGTATTCGTATAAATGTTGGCGGTAGACTTGGTGGTAATGAGATTGCTAGAACTCAGTGGTATAGAGAAGGTAGAGTTCCTTTGCATACACTTAGAGCGAATATAAAATATGCTGCTGCATCTGCTCATACTACGTATGGCGTGCTTGGTATAAAAGTTTGGATTTATCGTGGGGCGAAGACTGCTTCTGATACTTTATATGATGATTAAGACTGATGAGTGAAGTGATATGTTAAGCCCAGCAAAAACAAAATATAGAAAGGCCTTTAAAGGTAGGATTCATGGCGAAGCAAAAGGTGCTACGCGCCTTGATTTTGGTATTTTCGGTCTTAAAGCTCTCGAGCCAGAGCGTATTACCGCTAGGCAGATAGAGGCAGCAAGAAAAGCTATAACGCGTCATTTGAGGCGTGTCGGTAAGCTTTGGATTAGGTTGTTTCCAGATATTCCTGTTTCTAGAAAGCCTGCTGATGTAAGAATGGGGAGTGGTAAAGGTAGCGTGGAGTTTTGGGTGATGAGGGTAAAGTCTGGGCGTATTATGTTTGAATTAGATGGTGTGACTGAGGAGCAAGCTAGAGGTGCTTTTGAGAAAGCATCAGCGAAATTGCCTATAAAAACTAAATTTATAAAAAGATTGGGTGAGGAGTGTTAGTTGTATGAAGATGGATATAGATAAGAGTTTATCGATTGATGAATTGACTACCCACCTTGTTAAATATAAGAAAGAGTTGATGTTATTGCGTTTTCAAAGATCCGTAGGGGAGTTGAAAAATACTAGTCAGATGAAGCGTGCTAGAAGGTCTGTTGCTAAGATTTATACCATATTAAATAAAAAGTAAAAAATAGATGCCACAAAAGATATTACATGGGATAGTCGTTAAAAAAAAGACTGATAAGACTATTTCTGTCTCTGTTGATCGTTATGTCAAACATCCTAGTTATCATAAGATAATTAAAAGGACTAAGAATTATGCTGTGCACGATGAATTGAATAAGTACAAGGTCGGTGACTCTGTGAAGATTGTTGAGTCTCGTCCTATTTCTAGAACCAAGAGGTGGGCTGTGTGTAGCGTTGACTAAGTATTTTAATTAAATAATTTGTGTTTTTGCGATGGATTAGAAAAATGATATATATGAGAACGAATCTTCAAGTGGCTGATAATACTGGTGCTAAATTAATTCAGTGTATCAAGGTTATCGGTGGCTCTGGAAAGGATTGTGCTACTATAGGGGATACTATAGTTGTCTCTATTAAAGAGGCAGCTCCTAATGCTAAGGTCAAAAAGGGTGATGTTCATAGAGCTATTGTAGTGCGTATCTCTAAAGAATTCTCTAGACCAGATGGTAGTTATGTAAGATTTGGTGAAAATGCTGCTGTTTTAATAAATAAGCAGTCTGAGCCCTTAGGCACTCGTGTTTTTGGCCCAGTTTCAAGAGAATTACGTGGAAGAGGTTATATGAAAATTGTATCTTTGGCGCCGGAGGTTGTATAGTTGATATGGCAAAGTTAAAGATGAAAAAGGATGATAAAGTTATAGTCATTGCTGGAAAGGATAAGGGTAAGCGTGGTGTTGTAATCAAAACCTTTCCAAATGATGCTAAGGTTCTTGTATCGGGTATAAATGTTGCAAAAAAGCACGTCAAACCCTCTGTTGCACATGGATCTGGTGGCGTTATTGATAAAGAAATGCCTATACATATCTCGAATGTGATGTGTGAAGATCCTAAGCTTGGATTGCCTGTTAGAGTTGGTTATAAGAAACTGGATGATGGCAGTAAAGTGCGATATTCAAAAAAGTCTGGCGAATTGATGATTTGAATATCTAGCGGTATCATTTTTATAGAGAGTTGTTTTAGTGTTTTTGTTATTATATTGTTTTCGCGAATGCGTTAATAGTATGCGAGAGAGAGCGAAGTTTAGTAAGATCTGTATGAGCTTCGAGCAAACGCCCTACTGGTGTAAATGGAAATTACTATAACTGAGCTTAGAGTTTATTCTTTGGATTTAATTATGGTGCTTTGAGATTCTGAATTTTAGCGCAGATTCTCACAAAATTCTTGTAGCTTTATTAATACGTGCTAGCGGGGATTTTGTCGAAATTGTGTCAAAAGCGGATATTAACTGTTATGGCTGGACTTGTGAGCAGGCTCTTAGATTTTAGGTACAACGAAATCTAGGATATGTGAGTGAAGAGTAGGAGAGGGTTTCATATACATACGGCTGTATAAAATCCATGTTTTAGTGATACTGGATAAAGTGAATTGATTTATATCTAAGGGAATATTATGTTAGTTAGCAGGAGTAGGTTATATAGCCATTATCTTGAAGAGGGTGTTAAGCTATTACGCGAGAAATTTGGGTATGCAAATCCTATGCAGGTACCAAAGCTTGTAAAGATAGTTGTGAGTGCTAGTATAAAGCAAGATAAAAATGATGCTGAGCATGTGGTATCTGATTTGAAATTGATTACGGGGCAGCAGCCAGTTGTTACCAAAGCGAAAAAATCTATTGCAGGTTTTAAATTGAGAGAAGGTGATGACGTTGGTGCTGTGGTGACATTGCGTGGTGAGGTTATGTATCATTTTTTTGATCGCTTGATCAACATAGCGCTTCCCAGAGCAAGAGATTTTAGAGGGGTTTCTCCAAAGAGATTCGATCGTAGAGGTAATTTTGCTCTTGGGATAAAAGAGCATATAATATTTCCTGAAATAAATTATGATAAAGTTGATAAAATGCGTGGGATGAATATAGTTGTTGTGACTACTGCGAAGAATGACGAAGAAGGAAAGGCTTTATTGGAGATTTTTAATATGCCCTTTACTAAATAGTCAGTGATTTTTATTATATATAGCTTAGGAAGTTTTACTTATGGCGAAGGTGAGTGTTGTACAAAGAAATTTAAGACGTATCAGTCTGAGTAAAAGTTGCGCTGCTGAGCGTGCTGCTTTGAAGGCTATGATTTATAATAAATCTTTGTCTTTAGAAGAGCGTTTTCAATCTCAAATGGCTCTTGCGCAGATGCCACGTGATGCATCTACTGTGCGTGTTAGAAATAGATGTGAATTGACTGGAAGGGGTAGGGGATATTATAGAAAATTTAGACTATCTCGTATCTGTATTAGAGAATTGGCTTCATCAGGTGGGTTGCCTGGTGTAATTAAGTCCAGTTGGTAGGAATATTTATTGATAAATGGTATAAATATGTGTAACACAGATCTTTTATCTGACATTTTAACTCGTATTCGTAATGGTCAAAAAGCTAGGCATGCTTTTGTTGTTGCTCATTCTTCGAAGTTAATTAGGGCCGTTCTGTCTGTTTTGAAAAATGAAGGGTATATTAAGGAATTTGAAGAATTTGAAGAAAAGAATGGTATGCGAAGACTGAAGATAGATTTGCGCTACTATAAGGGCTTGCCTGTTATTCAGAGTATATCTAGAATCTCTAAGCCTGGAAGGAGGGTATACTCTCAAATTGGAAAGCTGAACAAAATTTATGGCGGCCTTGGGATTACCGTACTGTCTACTTCTAAGGGAGTGATGTCTGATGTTACTGCGCGCACGCTTAAGTTAGGTGGTGAAGTACTTTGTGAAGTATTTTAGTACTGCTTTTGGTGCAAATTTATTTGTGTAATAGTTTTAACTTGGAAGTGTAAATAGTTGTTATGTCTAGAATAGGAAAATTGCCGATTGTTGTGCCTGATGCTGTGAAGGTGGAGTTGCATGCTGATAGTGTGACGGTTAGTGGGCCAAAAGGCGTTTTATCTATTGCTGTGATGCCTGAGGCAAATGTCACATTTAATGATAAAAAATTGATTGTGGCTCCATCGAATGACTCTACGAGAGCGAAGGCTATGTGGGGGTTGCTCAGAAGCTTGCTATTTAACGCTGTTTGCGGTGTGAATGAGGGGTGGAAGCGTCGCCTTGAGATCAGTGGTATTGGGTATAGGGCTGCTGTTAACGATGATATCTTGACCTTGAACCTTGGATATAGCCATGATGTTATGTATGCTATTCCGTCTGATAATGTTGCTATACACTGTGAGAAGAATACTTCTATTGTTGTTTCTGGCTGTGATAAACAGCTGGTTGGGCAGGTTGCAGCTGAGATTAGACAGTTGAGGAAGCCTGAGCCTTATAAAGGTAAAGGTATTCGGTATGATGATGAGGTTGTAAGACGTAAAGAGGGTAAGAAAAAGTAATTTAAAATAGTATTGACTTTACAATGTTATTTGAGTGGTAAATGTAGATATTTATTTTTATGAATTGTCTTGTTATCATATCAAGTCTGCTTTTTGGTTGGAAGGTCTACTGCTGTATTTGATTAAAAATGGAAAAGTCATGAGTATTTAGTATGTTGGCTTTTTTAAAATTTTGGTGTAAAATCAGCTGTGATTTTATGGAATTTTCTATAGGTAGTGTGTGTAATGAGTATTAAAGCTAGAGATTTGTTTTTGACCCGTAGAGAAAGAATTAGATTCGCTTTGAAGAAGAACCCTGAGAAGCCGAGGCTCGTTGTGTTCCGTTCAAATCAGCATATTTATGCGCAACTGATAGATAATGCTGCCACCGTTGCTTCTGCCTCAACACTTGAGAAAGAATTGGGTTTGAGGGATGCCTCTAATAATATTGAAGCTGCGAAGGTAATTGGTAAGGTGATAGCTGAGCGTGCCAAGAAGCTAAATATATCAAAGATTGTCTTCGATCGGGGTGGTTATATTTACCATGGTAGGGTGAAGGCGTTGGCGGATGCTGCTAGGGATGCTGGATTGATTTTTTAATAATTATCTATTTGCGCATTTGCGCTACCTGTATTGTATGCGAAATTGGAAAATGTGAGTGGTATAAATTAGATGGTGAAAAACAAAAACAGCTCTTCTTCTGAATTAATGGAGAAGCTAGTAGATGTGAGGCGTTGCGCTAAAGTTGTAAAAGGTGGTCGTAAATTTTCTTTTGCTGCGCTGGTTGTTGTTGGTGATGGTAGTGGTAAAGTTGGTTTTGGTTTAGGGAAGGCGGCTGAGGTTGTCGATGCTCGTGAAAAAGCACTTTCTGTTGCGAAAAAGAGTATGATAAAAGTGCCTCTTAGAGAGGGCAGGACATTGCACCATGATATTGAGGTGAAATTTTGTGCTGGTAGGATAAAAATGCGCTCTGCACCTCCAGGAACTGGTATTATAGCAGGTGGTCCTGCTCGGATGATTTTTGAATTATTAGGTGTAAAGGATGTTGTAGCAAAGTCAATTGGCTCTACAAATTCCCATAATTTTATCCGTGTTGTCCTTTTAGCACTGTCTATGGTGAAGTCGCCTAGGTATATAGCAGAGAAGCGTGGTAAAAAGATTGCAGAGATTGTTGGAAACAGAGAGATTGCTTAGTAGAGTGTTTGTGTGCTCTAGATTCTTGATTCATCCAAGAACCTGTAATAAGAGTCAAGCAAGTTATTTAAAAGAATTAATTATTATTGAGCCCAAGTAGAATTATTTTTAATCAAGATATTCATAAAGCAAAGAAGTTTACGCATGCAAGCAACAAGAGCGACTTTAGGAGGTTTGTGGTTATCAATTAAGCGATCATAGAAAGTTTTTATTTTTTTGTTGCACCTTAAAGATGCAGCGGCAGCCATATATATAACTTTACGTAAATTACCTTTACCCGCATAAATTGATCTTTTGCCTTTATATTTACCACTTTCTCTAGCAAAAGGAGCGAGCCCCACTAAAGCTGTTAGTTGTCTAGATTCAATATTACCTAATTCTTGCACTGCACATATTGTTGTAATTGCAGTAATAAGGCCAATGCCAGGGATTGATGTTAGTTTTGCAATTTTGTCTTTAATTTGTATATCATTATCACAAAGATCTTTAATTGCTTTTTGTATCTGCTCTAATTGCTCATCAATAGATTTTAAATGAGCTTCAATAGATTGTATAACAAGGCTATTATATTCTGTTTCAAGGCTGGCGTTATCTTGATTTTTAAACAAAATCAGCTGTTCTCTTCTCTGTATTAATGCATGCAAATTTTCCTGAGCTTGCGAGCTGTAACATTGCTTAACTGGTAACGCAAAGGTAATTGCATAATCAGACAAAAGTTTACAATCTATACGATCAGTTTTTGCCAACAAACCCTTAGCTTTAGCGTAAGATCGTACTTTATTTGGGTGAACTGTAGTAAAATTAATTTTATTTGTTTTCAGAAATTCTCTTAATTTATACTCATACCCACCAGTAGGTTCAAATACGACAACAATCTCTGCTAAATCTGCATAATGCTTTGTTAAATGAGAAATAATATCAGCAAAACCTTGCTCATTATTATTAACTTGAAAAGATTTGTTTGCAAAAGGTAAGTATACTGCTAATGACGCTTTGCTCACATAAATGCCAATATATTTTGCCATAAAGATACAATTTTTATATAATGAATGTTAAATGGATATGCTATATATTCATACTCAAGGTCAAGCCTTACTAAATCTGTTCGTAGTGATTATCCAAAGAGTGAGTCTTTTCTGAGGTTCGAAGTCAATCTAAGCTTCTGTTCGACGTGCAGTTTACTCACTCTTTACCACAAATATCATTGATCACATCATACTTGTATTGGCTTTCTTATTGTATGAGTTCGACGTAAGGAATGAGTTATAAATTCGTCATGGCGAATGAGCTCAGGCGAATGTGGCCATCCAGTTAAAGTTTTTTAGCTTTTCTGTATTGCTTCGTCATAAATTCCTCGCAATGACGGATTTATAATTCAAAAAATAGAGTATAACATACCAATTTCCTGATTTATAAATAATTCTTATGTCGAACTCGGGTTAAGTTAATATGGTGTCGCTTCGAAGCTTCATACAGATTTTACTATACTTCGACTCTCTCGCGCCTACTACTTACGCATTCGCGAAAATACTATAGTTCTGTGACAACAACATACGCGAGTGCGAAACCTGAATCATCTGATAGTGAAATATGAAATTTACATTTTTCGTATCCTGGTTTTAGAATATTTAAGATTGGTGCGTTTTGTGTATCATTGATTACTTCTATATCTTTAAAGCTAAGTGTGCCTATCCCAATTCGCAATGCCTTTGCACAGGCTTCCTTGCCAGCGAATCTTTTTGCAAAATATGGATAATAGAGGAATGAATTTTTCTTCGGTGCATTTGCAATTTCTAATTCAGAGAATACTTTATTCAAAAATCTATCGCCAAATTTGCTAAAGCATTTTTCGACCCTCTGAATATTTACAATATCGCATCCTATTCCAATGATAGACATATTATAGTATTTTCCATTTACGTTAATAGTTGAGTTGCTCGTCATTCATGTAGATTTTACTACACTTCGTTCCTCGCGCCTACTACTCACGCATTCGCGAAAACACTATAACTACAACCGCTCAAAGATTTTTTCTAAGTCTTTCATACTAAATTTTGTATAAGTTGGCCTGCCATGATTACACTGGCCACTGAAGTCTGTGGATTCCATTTCTCGCAGCAACGCATTAATTTCTTCTATGCTTAGCTTCCTGCCAGCCCTTACGCTGCCATGACACGCTATGGAATTGCAAATCTTAATTATTTTTTCATCTAATAATAGTGTGTCTTCAAAGATATCTATATGCTCTGATAAATCTTGAATTAATTCTCTCAAATTTACTTTGTTTACTAAAAGCGATGGAATGGCAGTCACCATAACTTGTGCAGTTCCGTTTCTCTCTATATGCAGGCCAAATTTTCTTAATTCATCTTTTTTGCTAAGGATTTGATTTGTCGCTAACGCTCCAAGTTCTATAATTTCTGGTACAAGCAAGAGCTGTATTTCTATTTTATTATCGTGCATCTGATTCTTCAGTTTCTCAAGAGTGATTCGCTCATGTGCTGCGTGTTGATCCACGATAACTATGCCATCTGCATTTTCTGCTATTATATAAGTCAAATTTACCTGGCATTTTGCGAATCCTAGGGGATATTTTTCCTCTGGCGGATCTTGTATTATTTCTTCTTTCTTTTCTTCTGCAAGAGGTCTAATAGGTATATTACTAAATTCTTCGGCTTTTTTATAAACATCGACATTATAATATAATTCTGTTTTTTGATCGGAAATATTTTGACGAATATCGGGCAGAGAGTCAGGTCTTTGTAAATTTATAGCACTTTGATTAATAAATGTAGGAGGCGTTGACCTCATATAATCAACAGCTTTATTTACAAAGGTTGTCGAATGCCTTGGGCCACTCCCTCCGATCGCAGATCGTATGGCTTGTGTTATGCATCTATGTAACAATTTTTCATTTTTAAAGCGGACTTCAGTTTTTGTCGGGTGTGCGTTTACATCAACTTCACTGTATGGCAATTCAATGAATAATATAATTGCTGGGTACCTTCCAGATGGAATGAGGTCTCTATAGGCATTTCGAATTATATAACTAATCAGCCTGTCTTTTATAATCCTATTATTTACGTATATGAACTGTTTAGTTGATGTTGCGTGGTTGTACGTTGGGATTGATGTATATCCAAAGACTTTGTAGCTGGTATCTTGAAATTCAAAAAACAGAGTATTATCTACAAAATCTTTAGTAAAAACAGATGAGATTTTTCCAGTATCGTGAGCTAGTCCATCATTGCTTCCGATGAGATTTAAATGCTTCTTACTATCTATAATTAGTTCAAATGAAACGTGATAGAAGGATATGGCGAATCTGTTTATCAGATCTGCACATGCAGAAGCCTCATAATTTTCTGATTTTAAGAATTTCAAACGCGTTGGAGTAAAGCAAAATAAATCCCTCACTTCAACTGTTGTACCAGGTTTATGCGCAGCTGGTGTTATATCATATTCTTTCCCACCATTTATTAATATCTCCCAGGCCTCATTTGCAGCTTTTACGCGACTTACTATGCGCATCTTACTGACTGATGAGATTGAGGGAAGTGCTTCCCCTCGAAATCCAAGATTTTCTATGTTGTGTATATTTTCTTCATTTAACTTTGAAGTAGCATGTCGCTTGATAGCAATAGAGAGATCAGCCTTCGACATTCCGTGCCCATTATCATTCACTCTAATCAAATTTCTTCCGCCGCTTAGGATTTCGATTTTTATCTCAGTTGCAGCAGAATCTAAAGAATTTTCTACAAGCTCTTTCACGACAGATATAGGCCTCTCAACAACCTCACCTGCAGCGATCTGATTAATTGTTTTTTCTGATAGAAGTTTGATCTTTGATTTCATATGTTTACTGTAATACAATACTAAATCCAGAAAATAACTGAAGCATTTGAGCTTCGTCTTTTCTTTTAATTTGCTGGATTTGGTATAAGTTAAGGTGCGCCATCATACAATAAAATTCCAAAAAATACATCATAATTTGCAACGATATGATCTTTATGTCTCAAAATTTTATATAATAAATTCCGCTCTTGGGTGAATTTTGGAGTATTTGCACCTATCTCCTTAAAATGTTTCGCAAGTGACATGATTGTCATATTTGTGATGTTATAGGTCTTTTTTGTTACAAGGTAATTCTTTGGAGAGGTCTCTAGGCAATAGCTTACCATTTCATCATATCTCGGATAAAGATGTTGGTTACAATGCAATCCAAACTTTTCATGTAATATACGCCAATCTGAAAAACTCGTATTTAAAAGCGTAGAGAATGCCATAATTTTTGTATTTTTAGAGATTGAATTTAGTGATGTAGCTATATCACCAAACCACTGTGATGCTAGGTTAGATACCACCAAATCAACTTTTTGAAAAGCTATAGACTCAGCATCACCAGGTATTGTCAAAACCTTCGCACCACGTGTTGATAATTTATGAGCTGCTAGTCTTAACATTTGCTCAGAGATATCATTTAGAAGATATGTAGCAGAAGGGAAAAGCTCATATAATAATTCAGACATGAAGCCTGTGCCTGTGCCGATGTCGAGTGCTAATTTTATACTGGGGCTTATGGCTGTAGTATTGTGGGGTTTTGTCATTCCACCTTCTGAGTTAGTCCAGCTTGTCTTTTGTTTTTCCTGGGCTCCAGCTTTTATAGGAATGATATGTTTTGATATAAGAAAAAATTTTCTTATATACTCAAAAAGCTGATATCCTATCTCTCTTTGTATGTATGCAATACTGTCGTAGCTCTGTGTCGCAGAATCAAAATTTTCAGCTATATTTAACTTAGAGAGTTGGTTCATAACCCTAATTTCTTGTTAAAATTACAAATATTTTTCCTTTTATAGTATTTTCCTAGTCAATTGATAGGCTGCGTCATCACGAATGAAACTTTAGGATCTCCTTTAAACAACCCCTTGAAGGGAGATCCTCGCGCTTAGCTCTGGATGACTATATCTATTGATTGATCAGAAAAACACGCTATAATATTTTTTGAGACTTGAGGCGTTTCTTTTACTATAGTGTTTTCGCGAGTATGTTAATAGAAGGAGCTGTGATGCGAAGTCTAGTAAAATCTACATAAGAGACGAGCGACACCCTATTAACTTAAATGGAAAATACTATGGGACTGTTAACAAAGTCATTGCGAAAGAGCGTTAGCGACTGTGGCAATCCAGAAAAATGCTTATTCTGGATCACCACGGCCACTAAGATGGCCTCGTGATGACGCAATTTAGAGGCTTTGTGCCTAATTTTAATCGTCAATTCGCACTTTGTTAACAGTGCCATATGACGAGGTCTGGATGATCCATGGAGTTTACCATAAAACCAGAATTTAGGCTACAAAAGTTCATTAGCCTTAAATGAGAAGTGTTTGTTTTTTGCAATGATTAAATGATCATGCAACGAGACATTTATATGCTCAAGGGCGCTTGCTATTGTTTCCATGATCTATTAATTCATCAGCAAGCAATATGTTCTTCTTATTTAAAAATAACACCCTGAAATTTTCAGTTTGTTTAAAACCCATTGTAAGGCTACAATAATTGAGAATTGCATGCCAGCTGTTTAACACGTTGAAAGATGTAGTTGATGTATCCAAATGAAGTCTCGAAAAAAGGTCATATAGCAGCTTGAGAGTCACCAGTATCAGTCACAAGTGCTATATCCAGTGGATCTGCTGAGACAACAGCACAGAGTGAGCCAAATTTGTTTAATAGTGCCTTGGCGATTTTTTTGTATCTTTTCTGGGAATTGCGTAATGAAGCAGTAGCTCCAATATCTCATAGTCTGGGAGAATTCTAATATCGCATTTTGCAAACCTCTCCCTGAGTCTTTTGCGATGTCCTTTTGCTGGATAGCTTTCTCTTAGAGGTTTTTCTGAAACATTAATTTGTTCTGCGAATTCACTTTTTTTTGTCGCTATTTTGCATATCCTGCGGCTGCAATCCTTCTGGTATCTCGCCAAATAATCCCATTGCAGACTGCATCATCTTCATGAAATTATCATTTTGTTTTTGAAAAAAATGCAAATTTTGCATCCATAAATTCGCAGATGAATCATTCTTCATGGCAGAATTTACAAAATTCTCCATAATTTCTTGATTTTTTTGAAAATAATCTACAGAGAGTGATAAGTATTGTGTCAATACATCACTTAATTTATGGCCTTGCAGCTTGATTACCTGTTTCAGACAATTTAGAGGTAGTAACTTATCTCCCACTTCTTGATTCTCAAGTATAACATGTATTAATGTTGGATATGTAATATCAGTCCCCGTCTTTGCATCAACAACTAGCACATCATGGTTATCGCGTATAAGAGAGCCAAGGTCCTCCAGCGTTATGTATGCGCTAGTATCTGTATTATACAGCCTACGATTAGGATATTTTTTTATTAAAATAGGTTTGTTAGCCACAGGTGTTTTTGTTGATTATACAGTAAAATTTCGTATGTTATAATATTTTTCATTCGCGTTAATAGTGCATTTGCTCGAAGCTTATGTAGATTTTACTCCACTTTGCATCATAGCTCCTACTACTCACGCATTTGCGAAAACACTATAGCTCTAAAGCGTTTAGAAAAATAAAATACTCTTAAAATCTCAATATCTCAGGCATGTATAGCTAAAACACTATAAAAGAGTTGCGCTAAACATTTGTCTTTTTGGTAAATTTATATCCATTTTTTTACTTGCAATATAACACCTAGTCTGCAATCGCATACTTATTTTGCATATATTCCTTCAGCTTTTGTAAGGCCTTTTCCTCAATTTGTCTAATACGCTCTCTAGATACACTATATTTGAGGCTCAAAGCTTCTAGCGTTAATGGCTTATCACGCAGGCGCCTTGCTGTTATGACATCTTTTTCACGCTCACTCAGGCAATTCATAGCGTGCGTCAAAGATTGCATTTTATGGCGATTATCGTGCTCTTCTATAATAATATTTTCTTGTGTTTCTTCAGATTCTGCAATTGTTTCAAGAATCTCAACTTCGCTATCTTCACCATATGCGCGAGAATTAAGCGATAAAACAGAGGCTGTAAGATTATGTTCGGCCATATCTATATGCTTTTTTTCAATACCTAATTCCTCAGAAATTTCACCAGCCCCTGGATGTAATCTAAAACTGCCGTCTGCTGCGCCTATTTTTTCTTTAGCTTTTTTTAGATTAAAGAATAATTTTTTTTGGACTGCGGAAGTACCTGTTTTTACTATAGACCAAGATTTGAGTACATAGTCTTGAATTGAAGCTTTGATCCACCACATAGCATATGTCGAGAGTCTATGGCCCATTTCAGGGTCAAATTTTTTGACTGCATGCATAAGCCCTATATTACCTTCGGCTATCAGATCCATCACTGGAAGCCCATAACTTCGAAACTTCATTGCAATTTTTGCAACAAGTTTAAGGTGGGAAGTCACTAGCTTATGAGCAGCACTAAGATCAGATTCTTCCTTGCAGCGGGTCGCTAAAGAATACTCTTCTTCTGCAGTCAGCATTGGGATCTTTTGAATTTCTTTTAAGTATGCTATAACACTATCTTCGTACATAACGGAAGGCAAAGAAAATCTGGCAACCATAAATCCTCCTAAACTATTCTTGCGTCAACATATTGTGTGTTGTCTACAGAAATGAATTATACAATAAAATGCCAGATTCTGCAATTTGAATCTAAAAAATATATTATTAAATGAGATTAAGCATAATCGGCATTAGAATTTTTATCATTCTCTTCAACTTGTCAAGTTTTAGCCCAGCTTATTCAAAAGGATATAGCAATGAAGTTTATTCTTCTGATGATTGGGCAAGAGAAGATATTATAATAGAGGTAGGTGGTAAATCAGGAATTACAAGTGCAAAAATTGCATCAATAAGCGATCCGCATGAAAAAATTAATCGCAAGATATTTTCATTTAACCAAATGCTGGACAGATCGTTTTTCAAGCCTGTTGCTATTGGATATAGACGGATTTTTCCAGCTTGGACTAGGGATTCTATTGCGTCATTTGTTGGCAATTTGAGTGAGCCGCTATACCTTATGAATGGTATATTAACGCTAGATGCAAAACAGGTAAAAACCTCTCTTTCTAGATTCACAATCAATACACTATTTGGCGTTTTTGGTTTGTTTGATGTTGCAAAGGCTCGCGGAATAGAAAGAGAAGAGAAGAGGGCGGAGGATACATTTCAAAAATATGGAATGCCAGCTGGGCCATACTTAGTCTTGCCTTTCTTAGGCCCATCCACTTTGCGTGGGAGCATAGGAAAAGTGGCGGATTTTTTCTCAGACCCTATGGATATTGCATTGGGTTATAGCACAGAATTCGTGGTCATAAAAATAATTGTTGACGGGGTGGTAAAACGCGAGTATCTACTCAAATATGACGAAGAAGTTAAGGGTGCTGCACTAGATGAGTATACTTTTTTTAAAAGTTTGTATATTCAGAGAAATTTTACTAATAACAGTAACAATTAATGGTTGCGATTTGTAGATTATGAGATATGTATTTTATATCATGTTCATGCTGTGTGCATTTCTAAAAACTGATGCATTAGCTGCCGATAGTAAAGAGGCGGATCTTAAGGTTGTTGGTGCTTTTGTAAAAGATACGGCAAATAAGGTTGCAAGTATTCTAAATTCCAAGGTTGCACCAGAAGAGCAGGCGAATAGACTGACTGCTATCTTCAATGCTTCAGTTGATTATGAATGGATGGGAAAGTTTGTTGTAGCGCAGTTCTGGAATCAGATGAAGCAAGATCAGCAAAAGACTTATTTAGCTGCGTATAAATCTAACTTATCGCGCTCTTATGTAAAGCACTTTAGAGAATATAATGGCCAAAGATTTGATGTAAAATCAATTAATGCAATTAGCGAAAAGCAATATCTTGTGGTTATCGCTATAGTCTCAAAAACTGGCGAACAGCAGCTTAATATTGCATATAGATTAAAATTATATCCCAATAATGTAGTAAAAATCATTGATATAGTTGCGGAGAATGTGAGTCTTCTTGCGACCCAGAGAGCTGATTTCGCCTCAGTTATATCCAATGAAGGTATTAATGGATTCATTACTAAATTGCAGAAGATGTGAGAGTAGATCTATAAAATGGCATTAGTGCCTAAATATAGTTGATAAAATGAGCATATCATCCCAGTGCGCAGGCGGCATGGTCCATGAATTCAGACTTATATAGTATTAAAATTGACAATTTTTCCAGTGCAAACTGTACTTATGGAGATTAATATATCACCATGTTAGCTTTACATAATTTACGCATAAAAACATTGATCGCCCTTTGTAAAATTATTTCAGTCTGTATATTTATGCAGACGCCAAGCTATGCAAGCACAATCCCAGAATTTACAGAAGAATTGCCGAAAGCATTAAAATATGGCAACAAACCCATAGAGCCATATTGTTTAGCCGAATTAATTCACTCAATTGATGGTCAAAATTCAGGCAGATTAGACATTAAGCAATGTTATGAAGCACTCCGAAAAAACAAGCTAGAGAAGGATGCTTTGAATTTGCTGTCGGAGGGTAAATTTTTTGGTTACGGGTTTAGAAGGGGAATAGATGCTAGTTGGGAATCTATAGATCTGCAATACGTTGGAAACGCTGTTTCCAGACCATTTTGTAGTGTATTCCACATATAGCGGTGGTGGCACTGGTGTTTTTACGTCGCTTAATGTGCTGCGCAGGGAAAATGATACGCTTATACTAGAAAAAACTTTGGCTTCAGGAGATAGGGCCAATGGAGGAATTACAGACCCATCAATCAAAGATAATGTGTTGTCTTATAGCGAAGCTGTGACTCCCTATGATTTTTGCACCTCAGAAGGAACTGTACGCAAAAGCCAGGCTTATTCATATAATGCGAAGCGATTTAATCTTCTGTGCAGGCTGCTATCTTTCTAAGCTACGCTTTGAAATAAGCTTTGCAGATGGTAATTATAAACAGGTTTTGAAATATTTTACTTTTTTTCCATCAGAAGACCTTTCGGATTTAACTTACAAAAAGGAACGCGGGGAAAATTTGAAAGTACTTATTGATAATGTAACTAAAAATTATTCGTCAAAAAATGATGGTACTCTGCCGCCAGAACAGTTGCGTAAATTTGTGGATATCTGTGTTGTTCACGATGACTAGAGTATCAGAATTCAAAAATGAAATATAGCTTCAATCGATCAGCTATCTATAGTAAATTCTTAGATGATTAATAGATTTATAAATTCTATAAAATCGTCATTGCAAAGGAGCGAAAGCGAGTGTGGCAATCCAGTCTCTTCGTCATTTTTCTGGATTGCCACGTCGTGCTAACGCACTCCTCGCAATGACGACCTTATAGCAATTCTAAAAGGAAGAATGGATCGGTCTATTAATCAACTAAGAATTTACTATATCTAGGAAAATACTATATAGCGCGAATTGCCGATTAAAAATCTAATATCCAAGCATACGAGAAACGGAATACACACACTCCAGAGTTCTGAGCGCGCTTATTATATGTTGGAGTTGCTCTAAATTTTCAATTTCTAGATATATTAAAAGTTCAAAGAAATTTTGTGATCTAGATTTTACCTTGATATTTGTAATATTACTCTTCATCTGCGCGATGATTCTTGTGACTTCGGCTAAGCTTCCATGCTTGTTTAGAACTGCGATATTCAATCTGCTTATAAATTCAAGATTTCCAGTATCGCTCCATGAAAGGCCAACCCATTTTTCTGGCATTTGATCATAGTGCTCAAGAACTTTGCAGTCTGTTACGTGTACTATAAGTCCAGAGCCAGCCGTGATAATACCAATAATTTTATCGCCATGAAGCGGATTGCAGCAATTTGCAAATCTAGCAGTCATTCCTGCAATCAAGCCTTCAACAGGCAGCGATTTAGGTGGGCGCTTTATTGTACCAAGCTTCCTTGCACCTAATTTAGCAAAAAATGCTAGAGGGCCTGATGATTCTTTAGAGCCGTTTTTATAAGCCTCCATAGCCATTATAATATCCTGTGGACTCAGCATTCCGTTGCCAACAGCAAGCAATAAATCATCAATGGAGTTTTTCTTTAATATTGGCAGAATTTTTTCAAATTCCTGCTCATTATATTGTATATCGACGCTTTTTAATGTGTTAAATAAAATAACGCGGCCTAAGTTTACAAATTCTGCAAATTGATTTTGCTTAATAAATTTACGGATAGCGGATCTTGCGCGACCTGTGGCTACAAAATTTATCCATCCTTGAGAAGGCGAGAGCCTGTCCCCTCTAATAATTTCAACTTGGTCCCCATTGCTTAAAAATGAATTTAAGGGCACAGCTTTGTTATTCACCTTTGCTCCAATACAACTCAAACCTATATCAGAATGAATTGAGAATGCAAAATCGATTGGAGTGGCATTTTTCGGTAACGCAACAAGTGTTCCTTGCGGTGAGAAGCAAAATACTTGGTCGTTATACATATTTAACTTCGTATTTTCTAGAAATTCTCCTAAATTTGATGTATGCCGCAAGATTTCGAGCAATTCATGAATCCATTGAAAATGTAGCTTATCTGTAGCAGCGCACGAATGATGCTTATATGACCAGTGCGCTGCAAGGCCATATTCTGCTATATTGTGCATATGCGTTGTGCGAATTTGTATCTCAACGCAGCTGTTTTTTGGACCAATCACAGTAGTGTGGAGTGATTGATAACCGTTTTGTTTCTGGTTACTAATGTAATCCTTAAATCCATATGGAATGCATTTATAAGAAGAATGTATTACACCAAGAACTCTGTAACATTCTATTACGCTGTCCACTATAATGCGGAACGCCATGATATCCGCCAATTGTTCAAATGAAACCTTTTTATTTTCCATTTTTCGCCAGATGGAATAGCAGGTTTTCTCCCTGCCACTCACATCTGCTTTTATATCATGGCTTTGTAATAGGTTTTTTATCTCTATTTTGATATCTTCGATTAATACCGCTCCCTTTGTTTTTAAAAAGCTTAATCGACTTAAGATGGAATTTCTGATATCAGGGTAGAGTGCTGCGAATGCAAGGTCTTGCATCTCGTTTTGCATATTATGCAGCCCTATTTTTTCAGCAAGTGGTGCATATATCTCGATTGTTTCATATGCTATACGCTTTTGCTTATCTATACTCTTAACACCATACAAGGTGCGCATGTTATGTAAGCGATCCGCCAATTTTATAAGGAGCACTCTTATATCTTCAGACATGGCAACTAAGAGTTTTCCAAAATCCTCAGCTTGTCTTATATGTGTTGGCTGATATGCGATTTTTGCTAATTTTGTAAGGCCAGATACTAGCTTTGTTACGTCGCTACCGAATCGCTCATCAATTTCTTCAGAAGAGACTTCTGTATCCTCCACAACGTCGTGCAATAGTGCTGCGATTATTGAATTTGTGTCTAAGCGAAGTTCAATTAAGATCATTGCGACAGCAAGTGGGTGCGTGACATACCATTCTCCAGATTCTCTAGTCTGGCCAGAATGTGCGTGTACCGCAAAATCCAGTGCTGTAGTGATAAGCTCATTATCAAGCATTGAATGTCGTGATACTAAATCCAAAAATTCTGCTTTGACGTCTTGAAAATGCTTTTCCGATTCTGTTGTAATTATTGATGTTTCATTCATGTGAAAAAATAAACAGCCCAGCTGCAAGTAGCGTGGTATTAAATATCTTAATTATATTATTCGTGTTATTTAGCACCGCCAGATTTAAACTGAGACATTAAGTTCTTAATGCTTACAATAAAATCTTGGTTATTGATGTCAATATGTGATGCATTTGGAAGATTTATTCCCATATTATTTAATACATTTCTTATAGTAGCGAAAAAACTACCAAAAGCACCGCCAATTTGCTGATCATACCCAGATATAATCACAGCAAAGATGCCAATTATAAGAAAAAATACCAATCCAGCAGAGCCCATAAGCTGCATAAATAACCTCGATATTATAATGTACATTGTTATCTTGACTCGCGCATAAAAATTACACCTGCCGCACAACTTCAGTCTCAAATATCAAGAACAGGCTTTTATATAGTATATCTTCCATTTTGTAATAATTGCAAGTAATAGAGTTGCTGTATAGCATGTCGTCATGTAATTGACAAAGTTACTCGCGTAAAGGTAGCATTATATGTATGTAACGCTAAGGATGGTATTAAAATAAAATGAAGCATTTTTTTACAGTTAATATATTTGAGTTTCAAAGGAATTTTTGTGAGCATAATTTTCGGAGAGATATCGGACACGAAGGTTTTCAAAGTGCTCTAAAGAACTTTTATGGAGAAGAGCCGCGATATTTCAGAGCTTCCATGGAAGAAAATTCACTGCACCTTATGAATGATAGGCAAAATTCTGGGTTTGATAAAGCTGTATCACAGGTAAATAATCTGTGCGCTCATATGGGTTCTTTAGGGCTCACAAGTTTTGCAGAATTAGCAAATAAATTTCATGAAATTTATAATACCTCACTTAATGCCATTGTATTTTCAAGAATTAAGGAAGCTATGGAGGGAATATATTATTATGTAGTGCATAGAAGAATCAAAAGAAGGTGTAATTGCACAATTTAAAGACAAAGTATTTATTCGTGGTGAGGGCGTTTTAGCGAACTTGCAGAGCATATTAGCTGAAATTGCATTAAGAGATTATAGCGTCGATGAATAATATATTGCAAAACATAAAAAGCAATTGATAACACAAGCTGCTTTAGATATGTATCGCAGAAGAGAGTTTGATGACTTTGTTAATACAGATCTCGATATAGACGATGAAGATAACGTTATCGGCGAAATTCATAATATTACTTCTCTTTTGAATAGTGTTGCGCAAGAATTTAGATTATTGAAAAAAAGGCGCAATGAGGATAGGTGGATTATAGATATATTGCCACACTCAAAGGAAAAATTGCTGGTTGCACTGAATAAAACATTGTTAAATCTTAGTATGATGAATACTTTTATTGAGGTTTTGGCATGTGATATAGCTCGTGATTTTCATATTTCTCAGTAGATAAATATGAAAATATGAATCAGTTTAATATAGAAGTAGGTGAGGTATTGGCTAGATTGAAGATGCCACTACTGAAAGTTGAAACAATTGTTAAAATGAAAGAATATGAGCCACAAGGGTATAAAGAAAATATAAATTCGATCATTCGAGAGTCGCTTGTGTTGTATTTTTCTAATAAAGGTGTTTTCCATTATTTGCCTGTATTGGAATCTGTGAACAAAATTAATGTAGAAACTCAAGTGGATGATAGCGGCAACACAGCTGTTACAGATATAATGGAAAATACTGCGATTGATAGTGCATCAATGGGAAGATTTATTGCAATTTTTAAATATGCAATTGATACGGGACTCAAATTTGATGCTGCTATTTTTGAATACACAGGAAATGAGGCTATTCCTAGAGGAAAAATATAAAAGAATTGTTCTGCATAATAAAATTCTCCCAGAATCTAAAACGCAAGATATAACAAGTAGAGAAGATTTAGACTTACAATCTCCAACGTCATCCAAGGCAGCAGATGATATTCAGAATGACAGCAAACTAATAACTCTTGATTCTAAATTGAGTAAGTTGATGGATAAGCCAAATTTTCGCGAAATGATTATGCATTGGAGCTCTTTGAATCCAGCATTCAAAATAGATAATATAGATTACGCAAAATGTGATCTTCAGTTTGTAGAGAAATTCATACAATTTAAGAGGCGAATGGCAGATGATTGCAGTGTCTCATCTTTCTATATCAATTCCTCTGAGCATGATAAAATTTCTCTCATAATTCATATGTTTAGTGTGTTATCTATTTCTAAGGTGACGCAATATGAAACTCCACAATTAAGAGAGGAGGCGAAAAAAATGGTTGATATGTTCTTTGCGGATGCTAAAGATGAATTAAAAATGGTATTTAGATCAAATAATAAGGAACAGAGCGCTCAAACAGAAAGTAATTGGGCGGATAGATTGGATGCTCATAGCCCAAAAAAGCTGCGAAGATACGGCCCATGAGTTATGGGGCTGTTAACAAAGTCATTGCAACTTTGGTGTGTATCATTGTTGATTTTTGTTAGTCAATGAAGAAGATGCGATATCATTCAGTTGTGTGAAATTAATACAGTAAACATACCAATGATTATAGTATTTTTCCATTTACATTAATAGGGCTTTGCTCGTCGCTCATGCGGATTTTACCACGCTTTGCCTATTAACGCATTAGCGAAAATACTATGGGATATCTATATAATATATGAGCAATATATTTGTCATTGATCATCTGTATTCTAGTTATAAGTGCTCGCCATCATAAATTGTATATGCTACCATTGCTTGTAGTTATTGTAAGCACCATCTTCTTATGTTGGTGTAATACAAGTTCTATGTAGTAAAAAATTAATAAGAGGTTTTATAATTATGCAAGTAAAAGGATTCCTTTTTTCATTGCTAGGTCTTGCATGTGTTTCTGAAGCATATGCAATGCCGTGTCCTAGTAGTAATAATATGTTTAATACAAGTAATGCAGGTAATCCAAGTAATACGGCTATGATGCATAATAACGTGTGTCCTAGAATGTATATCGCAATTGAGAGTGGTATATCGATTCCAAAGACAAGTGCTACAGATTCTGCAATGCTTTACGGAGATAAGTCTTTTAAGGTTGGTATTCCGTTTGGAGCAGAGATTGGTTACAACTTTAACGATTCG
The DNA here is from genome assembly GCA_022817725.1 of Archaeoteleia sp. ZL-2020. Taxonomy (NCBI): domain Eukaryota; kingdom Metazoa; phylum Arthropoda; class Insecta; order Hymenoptera; family Scelionidae; genus Archaeoteleia; species Archaeoteleia sp. ZL-2020. Next base: position 17,206 of record JABFOW010000002.1, on the reverse strand, counting down.
CTCAGTGCTGGTATTAATTTTTCTCACAGATCTAACAAATTTAATAGTGATTTCTCTTTGAAAGATCCCGCGTCGATGAAAGATGTAAATTATACAGTGACCCAAAAATTTAAAAACACAGCTGTCTTATTGGGTGGTAAATATAGTTTCGACGTTCAGGGTTTTTCGCCATATATTGGTGCTGGGATCGGTGCAACATTTGCTAACGCTGGGGACTATAAAAAATCAGAGTCTGGACCTAACGGTGATTTAGTTGAGTCAATTTCTGGCAGAAGTAAGATGCAATTTGCTTGGAACATCGGTTTAGGTGTGCAGAAACAATTTGGAGATTGGAGCGTTGGCCTTGGATATCGCTATTTAGATTTAGGAAAGATGAAGACTGGTGATTTTGGGACAACATCTACTGTAGTAGGCGGCAAGGAAACAGTGAGCGGAATTAGGTTAGTAGATCCTATTTCAACATCTGTTCGAGCACATGAAATAGTGTTATCTATAGGGTATTCTTTTAGATAACTTATAAAATCAACAAAATATTATCTGGTTATATATTATGGTTAGTGAAAGATATAAATTCTACATGTCTGATAGAGCATTGTTAGATTATACAAACAGCACACTTTTAACGAGTGGCGAGAAGATTGATCTTATGAAAGGCAGAGATGGCATCTATATGAATCGTGCGATCTTTGATAAACAAACTCCCTGGACAGCTTATGAATTGTCGCAAATTCAGAAAATGTCTGATGAGCAGGCTAACAGAATAAAAAGCTTTGGTGATGTTGCAAATGCTCCGATAGGGACTGATGGGATTAATCTTCTTAAAGCCGATGTTGACAAGAGTAGTGAAGATCTTACTAAGATGCGTGAAGATGTAGGGAAGGCGATCGCTGCAAAGCCTTCAGCAGACCTCTTTAGTTATGAAAGTAATAAGCTGAGTAATGCTTATATTTTTATGTGTACTCAATCTCTCGAAGTGGTGAATAAAGCTTTTCTAGCACAAAAGGCGGCCGCTGGCAGTGGAAAAATCCCAACTGATGAGGCAGAGGTTCTGAGAGCATCTGAGGACGAGGCAAAAAAAGATTGCCTTACTGAAATCAAGAGTGTATCTGATAGCCCAGCATTTAAAACTGTTGCTGCTGCAATTAATACGTTAATGAGCAGCGGTAGTGGTTTATTAGGTAAATCGCTTGAAAATCTTTTGTCTGAGCAAGACTTGCGCTCAGTTTATTTAGCTAAAATTGCAGGCAAACTGTATAGTGGTTCTGACTCTGACATGGAAGCTGATAAGAAGAAGCTGGATGACTTGGGGGTTTCAATAACAGATGCTATGAAAATTGAAGCAGAAATAGAGGCTAAATTAGATGAGGCACTGTCGCTCAATCCTCCGACAAAAGATGATTTTGCCGCTTTTTCTAAGATTCCAGTAGATCCGAAGGTTTTGTCAGTTCCGTTTGATGAGCTCTTGCAAGAGATAAATGCTGCTTCTGAGTTTGCAATTATTTAAATGCTTCTAAAAGTTGAGTCCGCTTTTATAGTGTATGCCTCATCTTTTTAGGGTAATACTTGATGAAAAAGGTCGCTAAGATCTAAGATATTAGCGACCTTTTTTATTTTCCGAATATCTCATAACTTAAAAAGTGAGCTACACGTGTAGCTTTTAGAAAACTTTGTCAAAATCTACTAAGATTTAGAGTATAAAAAGATCAATCGGCACGATCCAGTTTCTCAAAGTATAAAATTCCATATATACATAGTGCCATAACTGGTACAATAATGACGAGCGCGCCCTGCTGACCAAATTTGCTTAATAAATATACAAAGCCAAAAGCAGTAGTTGCATGCATTACTGCTCTTGATAGAGCGTAAATAAAGCCGCTATATGTGAAACGACGAAGTATTGGTATATGTTTTAGAATCACAGGTGTGGCAGAAATCATATCTATTGGCACTGAGGCTAATAGAAATTGACATAAGAAAATTATAGCGATACTGCCAGCTTGCGATACAATATATGGATAAAACAACACCAAAAACGCGAATGCAAAGATTCTAAATTTCAACATCTTTAGCGGATATATCCTGTAGCTCATCAACGTAATCAGTATGTTATTAACAAACACGGCAATGCTGATTAGAAGGTTGTGGTTAATCACTTCAATTGAAGAATAACCAAATTGTGTCGTTAAAATAGGTGCACAGTACATATAAAGCAAATAGAACGCAAGTGGACCGCCACAATCTATAGCAAAAATTGCAAACCCAGTTTTGAAACTAAAATTCTCAATTTCTGGCTTCTTTTTTAATGCAGTTTCATCCTTCATCTTTTGTATAGCGTTCAAAAACTCTGGTGTTTCGTTGAGCGCTTTCCTTGCAAGGCCTGTCAGTAGCGTCACAAAGGCTGCTGTAATGAATGCGATACGCCAAGCTCCTGTTGTTGAAGCAAGCAATAAAGCAGAAAATCCACCTAGAGATGCGAATACAGTAGTCAGGCCACCCATAAAATATCGTATTGGTGGTTTCGTAGATTCCATAATGTATATGTCAGCACCTATGACCTCGCCCATGCTGGCAAAGCCTTGTGTAATTCTGCAAAATATAAATAAGCCAGTAGCTATAATTCCAACTTCGCTATAGGTTGGCAGAAGAGCCATAATCGTACAAGATATGGAAGCAAGAATGATTGTTATAACAACCGTTGCTCGTCTTCCAATGGTGTCACCCATACGCCCTATAATTAACGCCCATATTGGACGCAAAACAAATGTGGATGCATATCCAGCAGCGAGAGATAATGCTTTGGTGGTTGGATCTGATGCTGGGAAGAATAAATCGTTCAAAATAAACGCCATATGTATGCAATAGGTCGAAATATTCCAAGAATGTACTGATAGACAATAGAGCTATCGCCTTTTTTGTTTGAGAACTTAACTGCCTTAGGTCTTTGTATAAAGAAAGTAGCATTGTGATATTTTATAAATCATTCATTATCTTTTAGTGCTTATACCAATTCCTATTATTTGGAATTGGTATAAGGTGGTGTCGCCTGTGTACCACGCGGGCCAACGTTGCTATAAAAAACGATTAGATATAAGGCGCATTCTGCAGCGTAACTAACCCCAATTTCTCCAAAGGCACTCTCTTTTTATCTCCACACCACTAACACTTGTGTAACACAACTATAGCATGTTAGCCTGATATCGTATAATATATTAATATATAATTACAAAATAAATTTACTTAAGTCGCTAATCTTAATCACATGTATTAATTTCTCTTCCACATATGCTGCATTTATATCTATATTTTTCTTCTTCATGCTATGCGCATTAAAACTAATCTCTTCGAGTAATTTTTCTAAAATTGTATGCAGCCTTCTAGCACCGATGTTCTCGACTTCTCTATTTATGAGTGCCGCAACCTTTGCGATCTTTTCTATACCATCATCTGTAAAATTGATAGAAATATTTTCAACGGCAAGCAATGCTTTATATTGCTTTGTTAGGCTATGTTCTGGATCCTTTAAGATCTTGACAAGATCTTCTTCAGAGAGTGGTTGTAATTCAACTCTTATTGGCAATCTTCCCTGAAGTTCTGGCAAAAGGTCAGAAGGTTTTGAAAGATGGAATGCGCCTGATGCTATAAATAGTATGTGATTTGTTTGGAGTGGGCCATATTTTGTATTGACAGTTGTGCCCTCAAGTAGTGGCAATAGGTCTCTCTGAACGCCTTCTCTGCTGACCTCGCCCCTGCTGTTGGAAGAGTTGCCGCGGCTTGTGATTTTATCTATTTCATCTAAGAATACAATGCCTTCTTCTTCGGTTATTCTCTTTGCTTCAGCAATCACTTTCTCATTATCTATGAGCGTATCACTTTCTTCGCGTGTCAGTAAATCAATAGCCTCACTGACCGTTACCTTCATGGTTTTTATTTTTTTCTCTGTGAATGCTTTGCTGATTAACTCTCCTATGTTTAAAATCCCCATCTGCCCGCCTGGTATGTCCAACATAGGCATGTTATTTGCTGGTATTTGATTATTATCAGAAAGAGAAATTTCAATTTCTGTATTATTTAAAAGATTCGATTCAAGTTTTTTGCTGAATTTATCTCTTGTCTCTTGGCTTGCATTTTCCCCTATAAGGATATTTAAAACTCTTTGCTTCGCAGCCTCTTTGGCTTGAGTTACAACTTTTTGCTGCATTAAAGATTTTACTAAATTTATTGCAATATCTAGCAAGTCTCGGATTATAGAATCCACATCGCGTCCAACATATCCAACTTCTGTAAATTTTGTCGCTTCTACTTTGATAAATGGAGAGCTTGTGAGCTTTGCAAGTCTTCTTGCTATCTCTGTTTTTCCAACGCCAGTCGGCCCAACCATTAATATATTATGTGGTACTATTTCATTCTGAAGTGGCCCTGCAACCTGTTTTCTTCTCCAGCGATTCCTGAGTGCGATCGCAACAGATTTTTTTGCTTCCTCTTGGCCAACAACAAACCTATCCAATTCGCTAACGATTACATTTGGTGTTAGGCTTTCCATATTATCTGTCATATATAAGGGTATAATGTTTGATATAATCAAATATAACAAAATGAGTATAATTGCACGTTAAAAATAGCCTGCTCTAAAAATCGTTTGCTGCGATGTGATAAATATGCTAGCATCTCGCCGTGATTTATGGCGGCACGCCGTTATATAAAATGGAAAGATATGGCTATGGCCGAGTAGCAAAGTGGTAATGCAATGGATTGCAAATCCGTTATACGTCAGTTCGATTCTGACCTTGGCCTCCACTCATAGTAATCTCGATATCACAAACCTTCTAAAAAAATCCACCTTAAGACGTCATCCGTGCGCACCAGTGTCTGGGATAAATTTTGCGAGCTGTTTTGGAGTGAAATAGACCGCAAGATTTAGAAGCTGTTTGGATTATCGCATTTGTAGCTCAATTGGACAGAGCGTCGCCCTCCGAAGGCGAAGGTTGTGGGTTCGAGTCCCGCCAAGTGCACCATATCCTCATTCATCGTAGTTCAATACAGTTCGTAAGTATCGTCTCGGCCAGATCATAAGGCATTTTCGTGGTTTATAGTCATTCCTAGTAGTTCATTGACAGCCGCCCAGTTTTAGGGATGTAATGCGGGGTATCAAGTGAACAATTTAACTTATACACCATGGCACTTCACAGAGGTAGTAATTAAGCAGGCTAAGCCAAAGGATAAAGCATATAAAATCGCAGACAGTGGAGGTATAATTGCTCGTTCTTTGGCGGTGCTAAAACAACCAAATCTCTGTATGAGCATCTCCCAGCTTCACAGTACTAAAATTGGTGCTGAAATTTCCTATTAATACAACATATAGTAGTGCGCCCCTTTAGCTTAATTATAGCACAACGCTAGGAAATCTCCATGATATGCGCAATTATCAAGAGATATGTTTAATTTCGCAAACATCATCTTTACAACCTTCGATATACTCATGAATATGCAATAATAACGCAAGATTTTTATCTATTCGCATGAAAAGCTAGCGAAAGGTACTAGTATAGTGCTAATTCGGGGTATGGCGTATATTGTACAGCGTTGTCATTGCTCACTGTTGTATATATTGAGCAATGCGCTGAAATTGGCTTTTATAGATAAAATGGTGCGTTTTTATGTCGAGAGTTAGTAGTGGCAATAAGTTAACAAGGGAGCAGAAAGAGGCTACGGGTCTGCTTTCTATAGGTACTCTACTGGAATACTTTGATCTCATGCTATATGTGCATATGGCTGTGCTTTTGAACGAGATATTCTTCCATAAAAGCGACCCGCTTACATCCCAGCTACTCTCTACCTTTACATTTTGCTCAACTTTTGTAATGAGGCCATTCGGTGGTTTTGTGATAGGTTGGATTGGAGACCAGATAGGTAGAAAATCTACGATTATACTGACAACCACCATAATGGCAGTGGCGTGCATCACAATGGCTAATCTTGGAACGTATGAAGAGATAGGTCTCACAGCAAGTGTAGCGATGGTAATATGTCGTATGTTACAAGGTTTTTCTTCTATGGGAGAGCTAGTCGGAGCACAACTTTATTTGACAGAAACATTGAAATCACCACACAGATATGTATGCAATGGAATTATAGCACTTGCTGCTAGGTCTGGTGGTCTCTTAGCATTACTTATAGCTATACTGGCTATTTCTATGCATTTGAATTGGCGTATTGCATTTTGGTTTGGTGCTGCGATAGCAATTGTGGGAATTTTTGCAAGAATGAATCTTCGTGAAACCCCTGAATTTGTAGATTCAAGGCGCAGAATGCAAATAAAGACCGAATCTGTTGGATGTGAAACAAACTTTTCTGCGCGAATAAAGCATGAAAAGGTGAATGTAAAGCTTGTACTATAATATTTGTTTCTGACGTTTATGGGGCCTGCTTGTTTCTCTGTTGCATATATGTACATAGGAAATTTTTTAAAAGAAACATTAATGTTAACTCCGATAGAGATAATTTATCAAAATCTGAGAGTAACTTTGTTTATAGTGTTAGGTGTTTTTGTATCAATATTTTTAATAAAAAGATATCATCCAGTGAAGATATCTAGGGCTTGCGCCATATTCTCAGCTGTCTGTTTATTATTTATTCCGTATTGCCTAGAGAATGTTCCAAATTTGCTATTTTTATCTTTTTGACAACTTATCATTTATTTGCCTGCGTTGTGCTTATTTGGCATAGAGACAGCATGTTTTAAATATGTGCCTGTTTTTAGGCGATTCACTATTTTTGCTACCGTTTGTGGTGTATCTGCTGCTATTTCTTTTGTATTAGTTTCATTAAGTTTAATACCGCTAACGTATTATCTTGGTACGTATGCCATTTGGGTTGTTTTGTGGCCCATCCTGATTTCTTTTCTTTGCGCTGTTCGTTACGTAGAAAAATTAGAGCAAGAGAGCGGTATGTTTTTTAATTACCCAGAGGACTCAGATGGGAGCATCGAGTACACTGAAGAGAAATACGTTTTAGGTGAAGATTATAAGAATTATGACCTTGAATGCAAATATGCGCAGAGTCTTTTGAATAAGCTATATGCTGATGCTTCGGGTGGGAAGAGTCGCCTGAATATGAGGCTGATAGAAAAATCCATAATCTTTGCAAAGAAGTGGCGCGACGGCCAGATGCGCAAGAGTGGAGAGCCGTATTATTCTCATCCATTAGCCGTTGCTGGTATGGTTTTTGATTATAGGCCTACCACTACTTGATCATTGCTGCTATACTGCACGATGTCGTTGAGGATAGCGATTGCACTGTGGAGGTTATATCTGAGGAATTTAATCCTAGGATAGCTCAGGTTGTGCAGCGTGTGACAAGGATAGTACATGATGAATACAGTAATCTTAAAAAGCTATCTATAGAAGAGATACTAGATGGAATAGTGAAGGCAGATGATAAGGATGCTATGCTTCTGAAAGAGATATAGATTGCATAATCTAGAGACTGCATACGGCATGCCAATAAGCAAGCAAGAACAAACAGTGATAGAGACGCTAAAGAGTGTGATACAGCATGCGGAGAGTTTCTTAATTTAGCAGAAAAAACGGTTTACCGTATGGCTGCTGATGGAAAGATACCTGCCTACAAAGTTGGTGGTTCATGGCGTTTTAGGATTCAAATGGCGGATAATCAGGAGATATCCCAACAATAACACTTACAGTATGATCTTGAGATTCGCCGCATGAAATCAGCGATATAAAACTTAATAAGATTGCTAAATTCTTAAACCAACTATATATTAGCATAAGCCAAATACCAAAATATATAAAAACAAACCATCTGTGATGGTAATTTGTTTTTTTTTAATATTCAACCTTGATCAGAAATATATTTCTAAAATATTAAGATCTATTTATAGTGTTTTCGCGCCTACTATTAACGCATTCGCGAAAACACTATATAATTAGTATATTACTATTCTTAGTGTATACTGTTGCATATAAATAATCCTAAAATTTCTCTAATATGCTGAATTTACGTTGTGCAAAAATATTCACTATATTTTCTTTATTATTTTATCATTTCGCATCAATTGCATTTGGAATGACTGTGATCCGAGATGATGAAATCGAGTCGTTTTTGTACGACATCGCGACTCCGATCTTTGAAGTTGCAGAACTCGGAACTAATAAAATTAGAATACATATAGTGCAAGATTCTACCTTGAATGCGTTTGTCACAGATCGTCAGAATATGTTTATAAATACAGGTCTTTTAATGCAAGTGCGTGATGCTGAGGGATTGCTTGGGGTTATAGCTCATGAAACTGGACATATCGCAGAATGCCATTCAATTAAGATGTACGACAATATAAATAGGGCCAGAGATACGCAACTTATGACAATGGCTGCAGCTCTATTGGCGGGGGTTGTGGCAAATGATCCAAGTATTACAACAGGTACAATGATGGGAAATCACTATTCTCAAGTTGGCGTTATAATGAGTTATTCTAGAGCTCAAGAGTATGCAGCAGATAACGCAAGTGCTAAATATTTGAGTAAGCTTGGAATTGGAATAGGCGGCATGATAAATGTCCTAAAGCGTTTCTATTTAGACGAACGTGTATCAAACAAAAGTAATGATACGTATTATAGGACGCACCCATTGTCTAAAGATAGGATAGATATGCTGGAACATACTCATAAAAAAGTAGGTGTATGGAAAGAGAAAAAAAAGATTCAAGAACGCTATAACCTTATACTTGCAAAGTTGGATGGGATGGTATTATCCGAAGATGCTATTGATATAGCATATAAAAATAAGGAAAGTGAAGTTGGGAAATATGTTCGTGCTATATTTGCATTTCGTAGTGGAGATGTTACAAAAGCAGTCGGATATATTGATCAGCTGATGCAGATCAATCCCAATTCCCCATACTATCCAGAACTAAAGGGAGATGTATTATACAGCAAAGGTGATATAAAAAGTGCGATTCCTTTATATGAAAAAGCTAAGAATTTACAAAATAAGAAGTGGCCATTTGTGAATAACACAACACTACAGCTTGTAACCGCACTGATGGCAGAGCATATGCTTCCAGATACAGATCAGGCAATCAAATTGATTATACAAATCTTAAAAAAAGATGACGGCGATTTAGGGGCATGGAAACAGTTGGGTATTGCATATATTCAATCAGGTAAAGAATATTTAGGCAATTTAGCTCTAGCGGAACATGCAATTTTAAGTGGAGAAAAAGATTTAGCAAAAAAATTCATTGCGTACGCGGAAGCAAAAGGAGCAACTGCTGATGATAAAAAAATACAAAAAACGCTAAAAATTGTACCAGAAGAGCTAAAAGATTTAATTGAGCAGCTGTAATTCGTCTCTCTTTGGGAATATTAAGGAGCGATGACTATAGTATTTTCGCAGTTAATTAATAGACTATAGTAAATTCTTAGCTGATTAATAGATTTGTAAATTCTATAAAATCGTCATTGCGAACTGATACATCGCCTGCGAACGTACAAAACGAATAAATTTCGTGGGGATATATCAGATTGCGAAGGAGTAAAAGCGAGTGTGGCAATCCAGTCTCTTCGTCATTTTTCTGGATTGCCACGTCGTACTAACGCACTCTTTGCGGCGACGACCTTATAGCAATTCTCAAAGAAAGAATGGATCGCTCTATTAATCAGCTAAGAATTTATTATAGTGAGAGCGCATCTGCCTTGTCAGGAGATCTTTTTCCAGCTAGATTGTGCTATATTTAGTTGATACATTCCATAAAACGCGCCAGGAGCCCCGTACAGGCGATTCAATTATTTTTGGCCGAAACACCCCTCTATGATAAACAATACCGCCTCTGTAATTGCATCCTGGAGCGTCAAATGCGCAACCATAGACTCACGAACCTTTTTTTTGGCTGCATTAGCCTTTTTGCTCACTACGCCAATCTTTTTGTATCTGGAGCTCTGTACCCCATATACCTCTTCCCGCTTCTTTCCTCAGCTATCTAAATGTGCATCAGCATTGTTGTATTTGTATGGCTATTGGAATAATGTAGTAGTATCACCACACTGTACTTCCTTCAGTAATACTCTCCTTCATAGCAGGATCAATGCTCTACTCAGGTGATTCGCCTAACTCTGAGGCCTTGTAAACGCGCTGTTCAGCGTGGATATTTTTCGGTGCAAATTCTGAACCTATAGGATCTATCCCGAGCTCACTTAATTTTTGAACTAGACCTTCTATCATCTCAGACCCGCACCGAATCCATTTCGACGCGAAGCATCGCCAAAATACCCAGCCCGCTCTTTCAAGGATGCGTTGACGATGCATATCATCTTCCCATTTATCAGGGCCATGGTGCATGTCGCCATCACACTCAATAGCCAAGCGCAAGTCATTGTTGCCCTCAACGACCATGTCAATGCGGAATTGACCTGCTTTGACTTGTGGCGTTACCCAATACCCACGTTCAGTCAACGCATCATACACCTCAAACTCAAAAGGAGATTCACACAACTTTCGAAGATCTTCTTGCCGATTTTCGTCTTGGAAAAATGGAGTTGAGAAGTGCATGATCAAGCTGCGGCGTAATTTATCCTTTTTACTCAAATGTTCATACTGACCGATCTAACTAAGTACATCCGATCTCTCGCACGTGAAGCTGCAACATTAAATCTTTTATCATATATATCTCCCGAGAGCGGATGTGCATCATTAGGCACAGCTACCATTGATAAGAACATGATGTCACGTTCTTTGCCCTGAAATGTTCTAACATCTCCTCAAGCAATACGATGCTTCTGTAATAGCTCTGGACCCAGTTCCTCTGTAAGCATTTTCTGAATATGATACGCCTGTTTATCAGCCAAAAGCGAAACAACACCTATCGAGCGATCAAAAAATCGTTCATCTTCAACTATTCTTTTTATCTCTTGAACGATAAATCTTGCCTCAGCAACGTTAATGTCATCGTTGCGATATCCGCCTTGAATTAGTACATCAAATAAGCGGCGGGTCGAGTTGCTCTGATGCTTTTGGTATGCGAAGAGGCTTTAATTCATGGTTATAGAATTCACGTTTTGAATACTCAATTATAGGAGCAACACATCGAAAATGTTCTTTAAGCATCACTGAGCTCTTCGCATAAACTACTCTGAACAAATCATAGATTGATCGCTCAGGCGACATCTGCGGTCTGTATGTTTCAACTTGATTGCATAAGAATTGATTCATCAATATTTTGATTTTCTCTTCCTCTAAACCAACGCAGTCTGGAGAGATTTGTTTGTCATCACCGACTATTAAGGCCTTTTTTGCACGTAGCAGTGCAGGTAACGCAGTAAGATCTGATTGAGAGGCTTCATCAATAATAACTAAATCGAAGCAACCTAGAATTGGCGGCTAAGACTCTGAGATGCGGTAGTGTGGCATAATCCAACATGGTACTGCTGAGTTAGCTTGTGAAGCAACATTACGTGCATCTTGACGATAGCGAGCTGCACGTTTACCAATTGCGCTTAGATATGCCTGAAGTGCCGCCCGAACGCTTGTGGATGCACTCTCTGCTAACTTAAGCCAAGTTCTTTTAACAACAACATCTTTATACGCTTTCGCAAGGCTAGTTTCGATGATTTTTCGATCGGAGAGAGGCATTAGCTCCTCTTGAGCATCAATCTCTTTAAAATATATTGCAAGAACGCTTTAATTTCCAACTTTGGTGCCAGCTACTTGGCAGTAGCTCATTAATTACTCCAGTTAGCGGCTTTTGTAACTCTGCTACATATATAGGCGCACCTGATTCTTTAATAAGGCCTGTGATCCTATCAACTACATCCAGTTTAGAGCGTAATCCAAGCAGTCTAGAAAGATCAGCCAGCAGTCCCAGCCATGTTGTTTGCATATCGCTACCTGTGACAGATGGATTGCCTAATGTATGATTCAAGAACTCTTGAATCATATCAACGATAGATCCACTCTTTCCATTTTGTTACTTGGAGCACTTCCAAGAATCTGAATTGATTCTATTGATTTTTTCTCAGCAGATTTACCAAATAGTGCTGACAAACCAAATGGATGCTTGCCTTCTGAGAGATTTTTAACCGCTTCAGATAGCACTTGGTTTGATTTCTAGCCCTATAGGAGCAAGGACTGGCTTACTGAGAAAAGTTTTCCGCATGTTTTGGCTGGCCTTAAGCTCCTCACCCAATTGATGCAGAAGCTGAATAATATCTTTTTTTGAATCGCTATTTATATGCTGCCTGATCAAAGGAAGCCATTCTTTGCCATGTGCTTGTAAATTGTCACGTATCTTTTTTAGTGCATCGATGTGCTCATGCAGAACAATAGCGGCATCAATACTCTTTTGCGTTGTATCTGCAAGGCTTGGTATGTTTCCTGTCTCAAATTCTTTTTTTAGTTGTTCAAACTTCGAGAGATCATGATGAATCTGTAGAATCGCCCTTAAATCTGGAAACTCAGCGATTTGAGGCAATGATGAATTCAAATATACGATATCAGCACCAAGATCTCTTCGTGCATCCCTTAATGCGCTAATATCTGCATCATTAAAGCGAGGCTCAGTAATATCCATTCATAACAACCTTCATTTGCGACCAACTCGTGCGCGGCATCTTCTGGTGCGAGATTAACAGAGTCAATTATAATTTTATCGTAGTTCTTTTTTGCCCAGATTGAAATATCCCAGTCAATTATGGTAAGTTTACCATGCAGAACATCGATAGATTCTTCAAGATGACGAATCTCTTTCGCTGTTGCACCGCGATCAATGCTTTGAACTTCTGATGCAATTTTGTGGATCGAATATTCAAGTTTCTTGAAACCCTCATGTTCGCTCATTAAAAGTGGAATTGCTAGAGGCTTAATTTCATCAGGCAATTGATCACGCAAAGTAGCCAGGGCATGATCTTTCATGGATGTCACAAGTACACGCTTACCATTGGCAAGAAAATGGCAAATGACATTTGTAATTGTATGAGTCTTCCCTGTACCTGGCAGCCCTTGAACAACAACACCATCATACGCGTCGAGTAGCTTGATTATTCTGACTTGCTCGTCATTGAATGATTTAGGGAAGTAAAGATCTCTTGCTTTGTGCGATAGTGATGTGGAGCATGCATCAGCACTACTTCTATGATAACCAGTAGATACTCCACGAAATGTAGGTAATTCAACTTCCGTATTCTCGGTATCTGGCTCGGTAACGATTGCTGCCACTGCAGGAGGAAACTCTTCTAACTCCTCAACTATAGCTCTAAAATTCTCAAGATCATGTAGATAGGCACTTTGAGTTCTTGGCCTAGCAAAGAGTACCCATGTATCTGTGACTTTAAGCTTTCTTCAACCTTTGGCACTGTTCGATCCTCTGGTTGTGCCACACAAGGCCAGTATACACCATTTACATCTAAATGTGTTGCTGCTCTCATAAGAAGCGGTTCATAGCTGCTTCGCTCAAATGGCGAGAAGATGTTTGGAAGGTCATTGAAGAATTTCTTTGCAGACTCCTCAAGATCTGCTACGCCAGGGTTATTTTGAGAGGCATACCAGTCAAGCTCGATGCGCGGTGCAACATCTCTTGGGCGAATCTCAAGAGATGCGGTGGTTGCGTTTAGAGAAAGCTCTATCAATTTTCCAATAATTGGATAGCTGACCTTTGTATTGTCTACCCTCTTAACGCCCATGCCCATACCCCAGACAAGTTCAAACTGAGCCTGAATATATTCCGTCCTCAAGCTCTTGTTTTAAAGCGAAGAGCTTGCCATACAGCTTAATTACCTCTAGTCGTTTTTTTCTTCAACTGACCAAATTCTCCATTTGACTTCGATATAGCCTTGAAAAAGAACACTAACACTTTCTGATTCACCATAATCATTAAAATTTATGGATTCTTCTGGATTTTAATGGCTTCCCATCTTCATTCTCTTCTGAAGCATGTAGTCCCCTCATTTATCAAGGAAGAGCCGCTAACTATAGGCCTAAGGATCGGCTCTTCCTTTGGGCCGTGCGCAACAACTATCCAGGGCCGAAGCCACTCATTTGTGACGTCAGGTGGTTTAGTTTCATGTAAACGATCTACGACCAGCCAAATCTCGTCTTTATCATGCTCACCTTTGTCATACGATCTGGATTGATTCAAGTGCACGCCAGGAAGCCCAATCAAGTCGCTTTCATGTAGTGGAGAGAAGTATTTTTTATATGAGTCAATATCGCTCGTTGGACTATTACGAAGTAAAGCAGAGCGACAGCAAAACTCAATCAGCGCGCTTAAACGCTCAGCTTGCAGATTCATAAGGTGATTAATGTTGTTTGTTCGGTATATTTTCTATTTGTATATTGCTTTTTCTAAAGCATCAAGCTGACGTCTACATGCCTATAGCTCTTTTCTACAGCTTTACACCTATGCCACACTTCTTGCGGAGGGGAAGTATCGCTCTGCGGTGTAACAATGAGACTTCGATATTTTGCGTTTTCGGATTGTAGCTCTTTCTATAGTTTAATGATTCGTTCTTGCATCTCTCTTCGCTCAGGGCTATGCAGCGTCATTAGCATATTCTTTATAAAACGCAAATCGCCCGCCATTTGTTTTAGGAGTGGCTCATTCTCCGTAAATGTCATATATATCTTCTCTTTTCTTCATATTATTTCCTGCGCGCTAGCAGAGTTACTTATTAATGAGATACCTAGCAATGCAACCAGAAATATATTAATGCTACTAGCAATATAGTGAATTCTTTGTATTTTTATAGATTCTCTGCCTTTTTTAGTGAGCACACCAATTTACATAACATAAATTCGCATCATTATATTATGAACTTTCAGTTTTATATGGCAGATACAATATAATCAAACGCTTTTTTCTACTTTGATCCTATGTATCTTTATAAATCTCCCCATATAACAAAATTGAATTAAAAATATATTAATAAAATATAAAGCCCTCTCAAGAGACAGCGGTGTATATAGCCAATAAAACAGAACATATTCAGAGATACAGCAGTTTTAGATATATGATAAACTCATATGTCTCTTTTACTGGATCTGAAGTAAGCGAATTTTTTCATAAAAAAGCTTATATGCCTCTATTGCTCCATCTGAAACAAGTATATTGATCTCAAAAAACCTTAAATCACTTAAATCCGCAGCTCTAACGCCATATCTAGAATATATCTCAGAGGCTCCACCAGAAGTAAGCGCGTGGATTTCATGAGCACATGAATCTTTTAAATCTGAATACTGAACAAAGCCTAGCCCGTATAGCAGAATTGCGCCATCATAAGTAAGTGCATTAACCTTATCAGTATCAAAATCTTTCAAATCGTCAAATTTAAGAAAATCACTAGAATATGCTTTTCTTGCCTGAGAAGAAACAAGCGTATTAATCTTACCAGCATCAAATTTTGATAATTCGGCAAAATTTGCAAGATGAAGTTTATATATCTCCCTTGCACCATGAGAGGTAAGCGCATAGATTTCATCATTCTCCAAATCTTGAAAATCTAAGGGCTTGGCAATATTAAGTTCATACATCCTTCTTGCATTGAAAGAAGTTAGTGTGTCAATTTCGCAAGCATAATATTCTTTTAAATCACTAAATGTTGAGAGGCCTAGCTTATATATTTCTCTTGCTTGAGGAGAAATAAGTGCCTTGATTTCATCAATCATCAAGTCTGTTAAATCATCAGATTTAACACCAAGCTTATATGCTTCTTTCGCGTCATCGCTCAAAAAGAGTAATGCTTTTTGAAAATCGCCATCGTAAAGTGGCACATGAGCCTGATCTACTAGCAACTCTAATACATCAGATATCCATTCTTTAAAGTCAGCTATTTTTCGAACAATAAACTGCTGTATCGTATTTCCTTCAAAAAGAATGCCTTCGAGCTCTTCCATTGAACCTATTTCTGTGCTGTAAGATTTTGTATCCAAGCATATTAGCATCTCTATCAAAATATAAAATCGCAGCTGCAATTTGCTTTGCTAAATTTTTGCTGAAGTTGTAATCTCCAAGTGTTTTTTGTATATCACTTTGATGATCACTTACTTTATCTTCATCATTTAAAGGCAATTTTCCCGCTAACTGGCGAGAAAGCATTTCTAATATAATTTTTGCAGCCTCACCGCTTTGAAATTTCTGCAGCGCGATGGCTTCCAAACTCTCGTCTTCTTCTATATTATTCAAGGAATAATGGTCTTTTTTATATTGATTGTTCAAATAATGAAGATAATCTCCCTCTGTGCTTTGATATTCCTCACTCTCCTTTTTTCGCTCGGAAATAGCGGCATTTAATTGCATTATATATTGTAACTTTGCGTTGTGTAGCCATCCATCTGGATTTGTATCAACAGGCTTCTCTATCTGTTCACCGTCCAGCTCTTCTGCAGTCAAATCCTTATAAAGCTCGTCGTAATCAATTTTTAATTCCTGAAATTTCTTTGTAAATCTCATTTTTTATCCTTCCCTTATTTTATAAAAAAATTGTATTCGCTAAAGCAACATCACCCAAATTGCTTGGCTTGAGTGATATAGTAAAAGCAGTTGAAAAGGCCTCGGATTAGAGTATAGTGAAATAATTTATGCATTATTCATTAGATTTTCGGATTAGAGTAATAAAGTTTATAGAAAGTGGTAGCAGTAAGTCGGAAGCATCGAGAGTTTTTAGTGTAGCCCGTAGTACAATTTTGAAGTTGTTCAAAAGGAGATCTGAGAGTGGCAGTCTTGCAAAAAGGAAGCCGAAGATGCCCTGTAGGAAGCTTGATCCTGTTGCTTTAGCATCTTATGTAAAAGCATATCCAGATTTTACTATAAGTTGAGTATGCAAAGCACTTTGGCTTAAGCGTTAGAGGTATAGGAGTTGCGTTGAAACGCCTAAAGATTACGCGAAAAAAAAGACCCCCTTATATAAAGAAAGGTGTCAAGCAAAGCGTCAGGTATTTTTGGAGCAGATAGGTATATACGATAAAGCGACTCTTGTTTATGTTGATGAGAGCGGCATAGATTCTTATGTTCATAGATCATTTGGCTGGTCGAAAAGAGGTGAATTATTGTATGGAGAAGTGTCAGGCAAGCGTTATGCTAGAGAGAGTTTTATAGCTGCAAAATGCGGCTCTGAGGTATTAGCTCCGGCTTGTTTTAGAGGTACTTGCAATAGTGCACTTTTTAATATGTGGATTGAAAAATTTCTTGTTCCAGTATTGAAGC
>JABFOW010000001.1:0-50778 GCA_022817725.1 Archaeoteleia sp. ZL-2020 | reverse complement strand
TAATGCTGCTTTTCATAAGTCAGAAAAAACCAAGCAACTCATAGAGAATGCAGGCTGTACCTTGCTTTTTTTACCACCATATTCTCCAGACATGAATCCGATAGAGATTTTTTGGGCCAATTTTAAGATCAAAGTAAAGTCAATTATTCATAATTTTCAAACTCTTCAACAGGCTATAGATTTTGCTTTTAATATGTAGCATACTCAACTGCCTTTACTATATTCTTTTCAACGGCTAATTTTTTACTATCCTGAAAAGTTTGCATAGGGGTTTTTCCATAACAATATTTACCAGAATGAGGTCGTTCATTATTGAAATGTTCTAACCAAATATCAAGATCTAATTGTAAATCATCTAATGATGCTTGTACAATTGGGCCAGCGCGCAATATGTCAAAATTTCGCACTCCATCTTTACCAAAGGCTGAGTAAATATCATCAAAAATACGTTTTTTATCATTTGCAATAAATTGACTGTGAAATAAGATGGCATTCTCTTTCTCTTGGTTTTTAACAAACCCAAGCTGAGCACCAATTGCAGTGTTATGAATCACAAAAGTGCTACATCCATAAGTTTCCTCAACAAGAGGAGAATTTCTCCGTGTCTCATCATATGATTCGAGATTAATTTTATACCGTGACCGATTAAAAGTTTCCATTTTAATGATATCATCTTTATCTATATCCAAAAATTCAGTGATAAAATAAGGATGCGGAGTTGCAGAAATTAAGAGAGTTTTCGCTTCTTTATTCCTCATTTTTTTAGCTTCGATCAATTCGGAGAATAGCAAATTTATTCCAGGAATCTTGATTAATTCGTGAAACTCATCAAATATAACGTGGTAATTTAAAAAATCTGTAAATGAGCAAATTTGCCTATGAGTTATGATCATGTTGATCACTTGATCTATAGTAGTGATTACTATATCTCCAGAGAACCTATCACATTCTTTAGTATTCTCTTCCTCGCTGCACTGTTTAGTCAATTGATATTCAGAAGTAAGAATTTCAATTTTTGCATCTGCAAGATATTTTTCGCTGCTCAATTCTTTATATAGACCGAGACAAACTAAAACTCTCGGAGCAATCCAAATAATTTTCTGGGCATTACTATTTTGAGCCCATTCCAGCGCAACCTTTGTCTTTCCACAACCAGCATGCCCTTGCAAAACAGCCACACCGCCAGAACCAGATGAATTATAAGTATTTTGCACATTTACTAATTTTTTAGCTGCTTCACTCTGTAAAAAATTTCTATTTTTGTCTCCATTTATTCTAAAATTATCAAGGCAATCCTCTATATGTGATGATAGATTACCCCCTCCCAAATCAAAAATGTCATCAATTAACGAATCCAAATCTTGACGTTGGATTCGCGACTCTAAGCCCTCTGCGCTCAAAGCAGACACAACTCTATCTGCAGAAATAACTGCAGATCTTAAAATGCTCTTTTTACTATTTATCTTGATATGTTCTTTGCATTTTTTAATATCACCTCTTTCAGAAAATTTTTTATATTTTGGCAACGAGCAACCTTGCAAATATTTTATATCCATAATTTTTGTTTCAATCACTCTCTTGAAGCCGTATTGCTCAGCTTGCTTATTAACAAAGATCAATGATTTTTTGCGTTTGTTTTTCAACATACTGCATATTGAAATCGTTAAAAAGGCCAGAAGAAAATGTCTCATAGAGTTCTTGCATCTCTTTGAAATCTTTCTTACGAACTGGCTTAGCCATGATGCCAATATATAACATGTTCAATATGCCAGGTATCCAAATTGCTACTATTAGCATCAAACAATAATCGAAATAAAAGCAACTAAATTTCATTGTGCCTTAGGTGCTTTTCGAAATGATATTCTTTAAATCCTTTCTCTAATGAATCAATATGCACGCCATCCTCAGGTAATTATAGACTCTCATCAAGAGAAACATTACCTTAAAACTTAGCCTGAAGATATTTTTGAAACTGCGGATCAAGTTTGCCAATATCATGCCAAGCTCCTGCCATATATGCAGCAAAAGCTAGATCATCATTACCAGGATAAAGCCTCTCAAGAAATTTTGTAGCCCAGATACCCTATTGCAAATAAATGATGCTCTAGCCTCTGTCTATTCGTATTTGCGTATAACATTAATGAACTCTCATTATACTTTATAAGTATATCTTTTGTTGTGTAATGGACTGGAACTATCCCATCTTGATTGAATTTTGACGTACTACCAACAATCCAAGCTAGCTGAGTTCTGCTGCGAGTTCTAATCCAATGACAGCTTATGGCTGTATTATTTAGTAGCAGTTTTTCTTAGCAATTTCTTAACTGCATGCAATCCCTCTTGAGTAATCACTGTCTGCCAAGTTTTGCTGCCTATACGCGCTGCAAAAGTATCCTACACTCTCCGTGTTCTAACAGATGCCCTCTTTTCACACTGTGATACAAATAGCACCATCACGGCACAGCACCGTAATTCAACGATACTTCTTTGACAATATTAAACATAAAATCCATAGCACGATGTTGAGTAAACTTTTGCAAACACTGCTGTCTAAATTCTTGCGTAGTACACTTCTCTTTGGCACATATGAAAGCCCAAGGTAAAACTAAAGCATCCTTGATCAAATCTGCCACATCAAAAACTAATGCACCTCTTCTAGTTTTACCATGCATGACAGCAAAGCCATGAGGAATACCAAGCACCCAAAGAGTTGTAGCCCACAAGCCATAAGCCAGATAATTACCGTGATTTAAAAAAGCATTTGTCTGATCTCCTTCATAATTGCGAACGAAAGCAGCCATTCTCAATGTGCTAGCTGAGTACTTATAGAGATACTTAGTCCACTGCGCCTCTGCTTGCAGTAGCAACATTGTTGAATCAACCAGATCTATTCGACTTTTATAATTCTCAAGTCCACGCTGTAGCGATACATCATAGATATTAAACCCTTCAACCTTTAAATCATTATCACAACGCCAAACCTTCTCCAAAAACTCAATTCTAGATTTTTGGAATTTTTTTGCAGCCATTAATCGTTTTTCATCATTAAACCAAAATCTTAACCAGCATTGCAAATATTCAGTAGGACGGTATTCACTTTGTGGAGTCAACCACTCTATTTCAGTTCCAGCAAGCAAAGGAGTTGCACCAGAACCAGAAAATCCAACAAGTACCACAGCAGATACAAGCATCCTAACAGCAGCCTGAGTTATAGATGTTCAAGTGCTTTTTTGCTATTCTCTGCTTTTATTGCGCTTTTTGCAAAAAATGGTGATATATGACGCGTAAAACAAGCTGTGCAGACGCACCAAAATCTATGTATGCTAGCCGCTCTACACACGATGTAATCACATATCATCAAGCTGATTTTGCAGCGTATGAAGCATGTGTATATAACTCCTAAAATCCTTCGCTTCTTTAGTATGCATGCCATTTTTATATCTTCCACGCTTCTCACCACATGGTGCACCTGGTGATTTACCGCCATGCATACGACAACGCCCATTCTTCATAGAAGGAGATTTACACATACCACCAGATCTAGTCTTAGCCCCACAACGCTTCACTTCAGAGGCTTTTTGCAGTGCTAATTGCCAGTTAGCTAGCTCAGGCTTTGGCGCGTTATTATCCGATTGCATGGGATTAAATATAACTTCTTGCATTTACTCCCCCCTCCTCCTATTAACACATTGCCAATGATAGCTTTGCCGCCATTGTGTACGTGTATATGCTCTATAGCCATCTTCTGCTCCGTACCCTTACCACGATGGCGATTCAGCGTCTCAACTAATACAGCATATGATCTAGTAAGCTTGTTAGCCTGATTCATGTATTCCTTTTGAAATTCAAAATGCTGCTCTGGTATTGCTGCACGCCTAATGCATTCCATAGCCGCATTATGCAGGCCTATCATCTGGGTGGTAACTAGCATATCTTCTATCGCATCCTTAGGGCTAATGAGTGCCAGTGCAGCAACTGTAGCATAAGTACCATCAACTTTATTATCCTTTGAGTCTCCTCTAAAGTTAGTCTGTAATGCCTGCAATAACACAAGACACTTAAAATCATTTTTCATATCCCGAACAGGTGATTTATTCTGTGTAATCTCCTTATTATCTTTGGCAACTAGCTGCTCAGATTTATCCATAACCACCTCATGTTTAGTCTTTTCTTTATCATTCATAAAATACTCGCTTATAAAAATTCATACTCACTCATCAGGATTGTATACTATACTGCCAAATTCCGCTATAAAGCCAAAAAGGCGTTTTTAGAAGCATTAGGCGCTTTTTTATGCCAGAAAGCGCGCCATTGCTCATACCCTCGAAAATAGGCCCGGAACGCGTTTATATAGCATCTGGTAGATGTGCTTACCTTTTTCCCTATGTGAGCTCCAATACCACTACCGCCCTGCCAAAACTTAATCTTTACTTCGCAATGTTGTAACTGTTGTATCGGCTTTACAACAGCAGAAATGCGCATAATATCTGGCTTTGGAGGCTGTCATTTTACAATGTTGTAATGAGGTAAGATTACTATGCAAAAGGTGAGTGGAAGATTACTTAGAAATATATTCTATCAGACATAGATCAAGTGGTGATAAACAAGCCACTGATAAGGCATAGAAAGCGAAGGAACGATGTAAAGATTATGCGCTGTGTCATAAAATTTGGACTCCTTTATGTATATACACTGCATCGCCTAAATTTTGAGCCCTCTCAGTCTTTTTCAAAATTAATCTTCGTTTATATGTATGTAATATTTTCAATATGATTTGCTATATAGCATCACGCATGGAAGTTGCTTAAAACTTTATATAAACAGTAAGGAGTTGGACATATAAGGTTGTAAGCAAGGCATTTTATACTGCATTGCGATAACTCTCGAAGATAATAAGGATAGTAGAGCTCTTTCGAAATTCTACTTTTGATTGGAAGCACTGTATCGGCTTTGTGGCTAAATCCTCGCTTCATGTGTATTCAGGGTATAAATCCAATTGTTAATTTAATACCCCCGAAACTATGTGACTGTCAATGAATCACTAAGAACGACTATAAACCACGAAAATGCCTTATAATCTGGCTGAGACGATATTCGCGAACTGTGTTGAAGCTTAACAAACAAGAATATGGTGCCTCTAGCAGGAATCGAACCTGCGACCTCTTCATTACCAATGAAGTGCACTACCACTGTGCTATAGGGGCTTTTATATATTTAGAAATGGCAACATTCTCTCTTGGCATGGCACACAAGAGACAGTACCTCATACTTTCCTAAAAGAAAAAACATTAGCTTTTCGTCAGGATATTCATTATATAATATAAGACATGAGCTTATTGCAAGCGATTCTTATATCGCAAATACCAATTTACAAAATTATCTTATGCAAGTCTCTGTTTTTCGAATTATAAAATTTTGGATAAGGACTTATCTTTTGATAGATATTGCGGCTGGGATGCTGCGTGTTCTTCTGCATATGTTTAAGAAAAAGGTTACGCTCAACTATCCATATTTTAAAGGCTATGTCAGCAGTAGATTTCGTGGAGAACATGCTTTGCGGCGATATGCAAATGACATGGAAGAGGAGAGATGCATTGCTTGTAAATTATGTGAGGCAGTATGCCCTGCGCAGGCCATCACTATAGAAGCTGAAGAAAGAGACGATAAGAGCAAAAGAACGACAAGATATGATATAGATATGACAAAATGTATCTATTGCGGCCTTTGCCAAGAAGCTTGCCCTGTTGATGCTATAGTAGAAGGGCCAAATTTTGAATATGCAACTGAAACGCATGTAGAGCTTTTATTCAACAAAGCAAAGCTGTTGCAAAATGGCGCGAAATGGGAATCAGCGATTGCAAATAATCTCAATCTGGAAGCGAAATACAGATAACAATGCAAAAAACAATCAAAACAATTCTTAGTCGCTATAGCTCTGATAACCCAGGAACTCGTGCAAATCTAGTACGTATTTTGCTATCTGGAAAATTATCCAGAACAGGAAAGCTTGTAATATTGCCAGTTGACCAAGGTTTTGAACATGGCCCAGTAGCTAGCTTTGCTGCAAATATTCAAGCATATAATCCGAGATATCATGTGGAACTTGCAATTGAAGCAGGACTCAGCGCATTCGCAGCGCCTCTTGGTATGCTAGAGACCATTGCTGCTGAATATGCTGGGTTTATTCCACTGATTTTAAAGTTGAATAGCTCTAATTCTATGAATCCAAAGAATATGGCGCCAGATCAAGCCTTCACAGGCTCGGTATCTGACGCGCTACGTTTAGGGTGCGCAGCAGTTGGACTCACCATCTATCCTGGCTCTTTGAATTTTCATATCATGCTTGAAAAAGCAAAAGTGATAGTGGAAGAAGCAAAAAAATACGGCCTCGCCGTTGTCGTTTGGTCTTATCCAAGAGGCGAAGACATAACAAAGACACAAGAGACAGCAATTGATGTCATCGCATATGCAGCACACATGGCGGCATTGATAGGAGCTCATATAATAAAAGTGAAGCTGCCAACTGATGCATTTTCATCGCCTACAGTTGAATCTCTTTATAAAAATAACAACATAAATGTAAAAACACTGGAAGACAGAGTTATGCATATAATGAAATGTGCATTTGATGGACAAAGGCTTGTTGTGTTTTCTGGTGGCGCGCAAAAAAATCTTGAGGATTTATATACCGACATTATCGCTATTAGAGATGGCGGTGGCAACGGCTCAATCATAGGACGCAATACCTTTCAACGACCAAGAGATGACGCTTTACGTATGTTAGAGTGTATAGTGAAATTATATGGCTCTCACGAATGAAAACAACTCAGAATAATTTTCCACATAAGATTCGAGATATGGTCGCAGTTGCTTTGGCATACAGCGAGGATAAAAAATCTGCACCAAAGATTATAGCGAAGGGAAGCGGATATATAGCGAAAAATATCATAGAGACAGCAGAAATCCATGGAATCCCAATAAAGGAGGATGCTGATCTCGCCACATTGCTCGCTATGGCTGAAATAGGCGACACAATTCCAGTTGATGTTTTTGTAGTAGTTGCTGAGATCATATCCTACATAATGCATAAATCTAATGATATCAAACCTATAAATCTGTAGCCCTGGAATATAGTGTTTTTCGATCAATTAATAAACATAGTCATCCAGAGCTAAGCGCGAGGATCTCCCTTCAAATGGTTGTTATAAAGGAGATCCCTCGTTTCATTCGGGATGACATAGTCTATCGATTGACTAGGAAAATACTATATAATCCAAGAAATATAAATTGCTGTCTGTTCAAGATTGTGAAATACGTTTATTATGGCACTGTTAACATGGCCATAGTAGCTCCTTTCATTACTTGAATAGCAATTCACATGAAGTTAAATACGATTAGGAAAAGTTTTTTAGATTTTTTTCATAACAATGGGCACCAAATTTTACCTTCTAGCTCATTGATTCCAGATCAAGACCCAACGCTTATATTCACTAATTCTGGGATGGTGCAATTCAAAAACTATTTTACTGGAATACAGACACATGAATTCACAATGGTGACTACAAGCCAAAAATGTGTACGTGCTGGTGGAAAGCACAATGATCTTAATAATGTAGGCTATACAGCAAGGCATCATACATTTTTTGAAATGCTGGGGAATTTTTCATTCGGTGATTATTTTAAAGAGCATGCAATAGAGCTCGCATGGAAATATCTCACTTCAGAACTTTCAATTAATAAAGAAAAGCTCTATGTCACAATATATCACGATGACATTGAGGCTTATTCAATTTGGAAAAAGCTGACAGGCTTCAGTGATGATAAGATCATTAAAATTGCAACAAATGACAATTTTTGGTCTATGGGAGATTTAGGGCCATGTGGACCATGCTCCGAGATTTTTTATGATCATGGTGATAAATATGAGGGCGGCTTACCTGGAACTGCTAATGCTGATGGAGACCGCTTCGTAGAGATTTGGAACTTGGTCTTTATGCAATACGAACAGATGCAGGACGGCACTAGAATAAAATTGCCGAAACCCTCCATAGACACAGGGCTTGGGACAGAGAGAATAGCTGCAGTATTGCAGGGAAAAAATGACAACTATGAAATAGATCTCTTTATTTCACTTATAAATACTATAAAAGACTTTGCTGGTGATATCAAAACAAACGCGTCACATAAAGTTATAGCTGATCACCTGCGCTCTTCATGCTTCTTGATTGCCAGTGGCGTTAGCCCTTCTAATGATGGAAGAGGTTATGTCCTCCGCAGAATCATGAGAAGGGCTATGAGGCACGTCCATCAATTGGGATATAAAGATAGCATGATGCACAAGCTTGTTCCAGCACTTGTGACCGAGATGGGAGAAGCATACCCAGAACTCAGGCGCGCTGAAGGATTCATTAAATCAACACTTAAAACAGAAGAAGAACGTTTCAGGGAAACATTAGAACGTGGCTTGAAGTTGTTGCATGCGAGCATTGACACTATGCACAAGGGAGAGGCCATGGATGGGGCAGTTGCGTTTAAACTATACGACACATACGGCTTCCCTTTAGATTTGACAAAAGATATCTTGCGCTCGCATAAAATAGAGTTAGACGACTTGAGTTTTGAGCCGCATATGCAAGAGCAAAGAGAGCGTGCTAGAGCCTCTTGGGTTGGTTCTGGTGCTAAGTCGGATTCTGTATTATGGTACAGAATTTATGAAGAGTTGGGTGCTACAGAGTTTATTGGCTATTCCACAAACTCTGCTCAAGCTAAGATTCTAAAGTTAATACAGGATGGTAAAACGATTGAAAGTGCAACATCTGGTGATGTAATTATAGTCTTAAATCAAACGCCTTTTTACGCAGAATCTGGTGGTCAGATAGGTGATATAGGAACCATCGGTGAAGAAAAAATTACCGATACACAAAAATATATTGGAAAGGTATTTGGACACTCAGTCACTTTGTCTGGTAGATCAAAATTTACTATCGGCGACAATGTTTTACTTGTTATTGACAAGACAAGAAGAAATGCAATACGCGCTAACCACTCTGCAACACACCTATTGCATTTTGCCTTGAGAGAGGTGTTAGGAGAACACGTAATGCAGAAAGGTTCTGTGGTAACTGATACAAAGCTGCGTTTTGATTTTTCACACAATTTTGCGTTAACACAAGATGAATTAGAAAAAGTTGAGGGATTGGTAAATCTCATGATCATATCTAATCACTCAGCAACAACAGAAATTATGTCAGCAGATGCAGCCGTAGAAAAGGGTGCTATGGCATTATTCGGTGAGAAATATGATAATGAGGTGCGAGTCGTTGGAATTGGAAAATCTGTTGAATTATGCGGCGGCACTCACGTTTCTAGAAGCGGCGACATCGGATTATTCAAAATCATCAGCGATGCATCAATTGCATCAGGCATAAGGCGAATTGAGGCTATCACAGGTCTCTATGCACTGCAATGGATGAGCTCAAAAGTGAATGTACTAAAAGAAATAATGCACTCTCTGAAATGTACAGAGCTAGAAATTAAAACAAAAATCGAAAACCTTTTGATGGAGAAAAAAATTGCAGAAAAAAAGATGCAAAATTTTAAAGTAAAAAGTATAATGCAAACAAAAGGAAGAGAAGAAACAATTGGAGCAGTGCATTATTATATCAAAAATATATCTGGAATTGAGCCAAAAAATATCAAGAGCATAGCAGATTTAATAAAAAGCAATAAATCAGATTGCATACTAATCATTTGTTCGGAATACGAAGAAAAGCACTCAATATTTATTCATATCCTAGGGAAGATGAAAGAAAAATATAGTGCAAGTGAATTATTAAGCCAGCTTCGCGTACCACTGGATGCTAAAGGTGGCGGAAATAAAGAGATTGCACAGGCAAATTGCAGAAAATTTGATGAAGATGAGTTGATTCAAAGCCTGCACGGAGTGCTTGTATAGCGATTTGCTATACTAATTCTTATAAACAATATTATAGTGTTTTCGCGAATGTGTTAATAGTAGGAGCTTTGATGCGACACCCTATTAACTTAAATGAAAAATACTATAAATAAACTTGAGGGTTTGATGGATATATTAGTTCTTGCTGGCGGCTTGGGAACGGAGCGCGATGTTTCTTTTATGTCCGCTGCGAGCGTTGAGGCTGTTTTGCGTAAAATTGGGCACGAAGTGATCAGGCTAGACCCAAAACATGATTTAGCTGCAGAATTGATTTTGACAAAGCCTGATTTAGTCTTCAACTGCCTACATGGCACTTACGGTGAAGATGGTACAATTCAGGGGCTTCTAGAGGTGATGAAGATCCCATATACACATTCTGGAGTAATGGCATCTTCTATTGCTATGAATAAGATAATGACAAAAAGAATTGCAGGCTCGGCTGGTGTAAAAATGCCAAAAGATCTCAAAATGAAAAGCTCTGCCCTCTTTGAAATGCTCTCGAAAAATCAGCATCCTATGGCATTTCCATATGTGATAAAACCTGTGGCACAGGGTTCAACTATAGGAGTTTTCATAATGCATGACAGCAACAGCTATATTCCAAAATCTTCAGATTGGCATTATAGTGATGACGTATTAATAGAGGAATATATACCAGGACAAGAAGTGAGCGTCGCTGTTTTTAATGATGTTGCTCTTGGGTGCATGGAGCTGCGCGCTGGCTCTGGGTTTTATGATTATAAGGCCAAATATACAGCTGGCATGACTGAGCATATTTACCCAGCTCCAATTCCAGATTCAGTATATAAAGAAGCACTCAAAGTTTCAGAAACTATGCACAAAATCTTGGGCTGCAGGACACTCAGCAGAAGTGATTTTAGATATAACAGCAAGTGCGGCGATTCTGGTTTATACTTTTTGGAACTAAATACTCACCCTGGTTTTACTAATCTCTCTATAGTACCTGATATCGCAGAACGCAATGGCATTTCTTTTGAAGATCTGGTCAGACAATTATTAAAAGACGCGAAATGCGAAATAGCAGCGTAAAAGCTAAAAAAGCTAGCTTTAGGATGCCTGATAGACGTGCCAAAGCCGCTCAAGAGCGCATAAGGCGGATCGCAAGCTTATCTAAAGTCGGATTTGCTACCATTATTATGTTGCTTACAATTGACTATATTGTACCTTTTAAATCTGCATATCAGGACTCTGTTGAGTTTTTTGAGAAGTTATCACACGATTATTTTTCTGTAAAAAAAATTAACATATATGGCAATTTGCGATTATCAAAAAATCAGATTTTAGAATACTTAAATCTGAAAGATTTTGATCACTCTAATGAAAGATTATATATTTCAAATATTTCATTAAGAGAGATGCACCTCTTGCTTAGAGAATATCCAATGATAAAAGGTGCGAGTATAAGGCTACTCCTGCCAGATACTATAGAGATTGTTATATCTGAACGTATCCCAAAAGCGATTTGGTGGTATCGCGATAAATTCCTTCTAATTGATGTTGATGGAGTGGTGTTGCAAGAATATGCTGGAAACGATTCTAGTGACTATGTTGTTGTGATCGGGGATAATGCAAACACTATGTTTATAGACACGCTAAAGATATTGGACAGCACTGTATTCGCTAACCAAGTTTCGTCTTTACAGCTTATAGGCGACCGTCGCTGGAATGTATTGTTGAAAAATGGCTTGATAGTCCAATTGCCAGAAAATGATATATGCAAAGCTGTGAGGGTATTAGATCCGAAATTAACTGAATATATCACAAAGCGCGGAGATGTGCAGAGCATTGATCTGCGGCTTGCTCCTGAAAGGTTTTTTTTGAAACTCCATAAGCTGAAATAATTGCTCCGCCAGAAGTCCTCAAAACGCAGGCTTGAAGAGCTCTATATAGTAAATTCTTAGATGATTAATAGATTTGTAAATTCTATAAAATCGTCATTGCGAAGGAGCGAAAGCGAGTGTGGCAATCCAGTCTCTTCGTCATTTTTCTGGATTGCCACGTCGTGCTAACGCACTCTTTGCGGCGACGACCTTATAGCAATTCTCAAAGAAAGAATGGATCGGTCTATTAATCAGCTAAGAATTTACTATAGTGTTTTCCTGGATATTTAATAAACGCGAATTGCCAATTAAAAACGAATTTTACTCGCCCTTCGAGACGGCACTACGTGCCTCCTCAGGGTGAACGGGTGTATATCAGAGCATTCTTTCCTTTAGGAGGCACCGTAGTGCCGTCTCGAAGGATAGGCTCTTTATACTTATTATATACTATATAATGGTGGAGCAGATTAGAGGTCTAATTCTTCTTGTTTCTCCTACGCCTAAATTCGTCTAAAGAGAAAACATTACTCATCAGATCATCTTTGCTATCAGCTTTACCATTGTGTTGTAAACGCGATTCTGTACTTTCTTGTAAATTCTGAACTACAAGAGCTGTAGGCAATGAATGATCTTTTAGCTGCGCATTGTTATTAGCTTTAGCAGACGGCACACCCAAAATCTGATCGAAGTTTGAAGCTGCAGAAAATTCAAGGCAAAACTGCACACTTGGATCAGCAAAAGTAGTCACAGCAGGAAATGGTACTGAAATCTTTTCTATGATTCCTCCGAAGCTGAGCGCAACCTCAAAATACTCCCTATGTACAACGAGATCTAAGAATTGATGCTGCAACACTATCATCATCTCATCTGGATATTGTTTACGCAACCTTTCAGACAAAATTACACCGTTATATTTTGTCAAAAATGATATCAAGAAATGGTGTTCACCTAGGATACCGTATTGCTCAATCATCTTCAAAGCCTTATATACGATGAAATACATAGCTTCATCAACTAACTGACCATAATCGATTATCTTATCATTAAGAGACATTTTTAAACACTCCGTCTTATCATCTTTATTCGCCTTGTGCTTTTGTAAATCCTGCTAGGCTAGCATAATTATACAGGTGATGCGTCAAGGCAATTTTTAACTTACTTTGCAATAATGAAGTCTGCAGCATAATAAGATCCGAATCATCCAGTGCACCTTGCCCACTGGAGAAAAATCTCAAGCGAAGCATATTGTTACTAAACTCTTCTACCTCAGCTTCAGGCCAAACTATTAAACCCCTCTGAGAGATAGTTTTCAAGGTTAATTTTTTGCTCGAGGATTTTGCTATCTCAACAATCGTATCTATTGCAAGATCCGTATCTTGCAAGTATACATCAAACCCAACAAGTTCTTGTGAAACAACTGCGGCAGGCCTAACATGCACACTTATGGCCTTACCATCTCTGTTTGCGACACTTTTTAATATCTTCGGCACCTGCCCAAGATTCTTCACCACAGCCGCTGCAAATTCACTAGTCGAAACTTTTTGTTTGCTGTTTTTTGGGTCGTATATATCAGCTGTATGTATACCATTTTCTATAGTTGTCAATAACGCATTTTGTATGCGTGTTGCAACATCGGCACGGCCAACATATTCCAACATCAAAATAGCAGCGTTCAATAAACCTGAAGGGTTTGCGATCTTTTTGCCAGCTATATCTGGTGCAGAGCCATGCACAGCCTCAAACATTGCGTACTTCACTCCTATATTTGCACTACCTGCCAGGCCAACAGAGCCAGAAACCTCAGATGCAATATCAGATATAATATCACCATATAAATTCAAAGTCACAATAACATCAAAGACATCAGGCTTTGATGCAATACACGCAGACCCTATATCTATTATATAGTGGTCAGCAATAATATCTGGGTATTCTTTCGCTATTGAATCAAAAACACTATGAAACATCCCATCAGTGATTTTCATAATATTATCTTTGCTCATGCAGGTGACTTTTTTTCTGCCACTTGATTTTGCATATTCAAAGGCATATCTAACAATCCTTTCGCAACCCTGGTGTGATATGAGCTTCAATGAAAGGAAGCTGCTCTGCGTAGATCTATATTCTATACCAGCGTATAAATCTTCCTCATTCTCACGGACTATAACAATATCCATCTTTTCATGATTAGTCTTCACGAATGGATAATACGAGACCGCAGGCCTAACGTTTGCAAATAATCCTAAAGATTTTCTGAAAGTTACGTTCAGACTTTTGTAACCTTTTCCTTGCGGTGTCGTAATTGGTGCCTTTAGTAATATCTTATTCTTCTTGATGGAACTCCAAGCTTCCTTTGAGATGCCAGACGTTACGCCAGTGTTATAAATACTCTCTCCGATTTCAACATGATCAAAAGTTAAATTAGCACCAGCTACTTCCAAGATCTGAAGCACAACCTCCATAATCTCTGGGCCAACCCCGTCACCACGAGCAACAGAAATAGCAAGATTAGACATAAAATACCACTCCATCATAAGAAATATGCACCTTTAGCACTCATCTCAAGTTTATGGTAATGTATATAAAAGCTACAATCAATGTATATTTCTAAAAAAGCTACCCACTATGGCACTGTTAACAAAGTCATTCGATGCGAGCGAAAGCGAGTGTGGCAATCCAGAAAAATGACGAAGAGACTGGATTGCCACACTCGCTTTCGCTCCTTCGCAATGACGATTTTATAGAATTTACAAATCTATTAATCATCTAAGAATTTACTATAGTCTCTCTGACAGAATTTAAGAATTTTTATCACGCATTTGCAAATTTTTAAATATTCCAAGTGCTTGTGCGATAATAGAACCAGCGTCACTGGTATTCGCTGGAACAACAATAGTGTTGCTTTTTTTAGCAAGCATCTTGAATGCTTGGACGTATTGCTCAGCCACTCTGAGCGAGGCAGCGTCACTGCCACCCTTAGCTTGTATAGCCTCAGCAACTTTTGAGATTCCCTCAGCAGTCGCAATCGCAACCATAGCAATCGCCTCTGCCTCACCCTTAGCTTTATTGATTTGCTCTGTCATAACAGCTTCAGAATTTAATACTACTTCGCATTTCTTTGCTTCAGCAGAATTAATTGTAGCCTGCTTCCTACCCTCGGATTCAAGTATAGCAGCACGCTTCTGTCTTTCTGCTGCAACTTGTGTTTCCATGGCCTTTACAACACCTGTTGGCGGTTTAATATCACGAATTTCATAACGCATGCACTGTATTCCCCAGGTGGTCGCAGCCTCATTGATTGCGTTTACAATTTGTATATTCAATAACTCACGCTCTTCAAATGTGTTATCCATAGAAATCTTTCCGATCGCTGAACGCATTGACGTTTGTGCAAGCTGAGTCACCGCATAGTATGGATTTTCCACACCGTAAGATGCATCAACAGGATTTACTATCCGCACATATAATATGCCGTCAAGCAATAATGTTACGTTATCCTTAGTGATCGCTGCCTGTTCTAACACATCGATAGGCCGCTCTTTAAGGGTATGTTTATAAGCAACCCTGTCTATGAATGGAATTATGAAATTCAACCCAGCTGTTAGCGATTGGCGATATTTCCCGAATCTTTCGATAATCCATGCTTCCTGTTGAGGAACTATTTTTATAGTACACGCTAATAATACAACAGCTGCAACTATAGATATTAATAATAAATCCATGATAATAATTTTTTATTTTATATTAAATAAAGTATTGCTAATCTAAGCATTTCCAGAATAACACACTAAATTATGAAATTCTTCAACACCTAATTCTTTCATTATAGAGCTCCATTTATTTTTTATACGCTGCGAAAACAAAAATTCCAATGTTGTTGGCATCAAAAACCAAGCATTAGCCTCAATTTCAGCCTCTAGCTGATCTGACTCCCATATTGCGACACCCTTTGCAAACAGCAATTTGGCATGTAAATTTCCTTTTGTATATTCCTGCAGAAAATTCTCTAGATCTGTATATAAGGTTACACCCATCTGTTGCTTAAAAAGCTTTTCTCTTTGTTTATGTATGCAAAGCACTACAACTTTATCAGTATAAACAGGCCCTCCAAATAGCACTGGGAATTTTTTTTCATTTTCTGATGCCTTAACTGGTATTTTTGTGAATTTCGACAGCTCTTGTGCTGAAATAGAACCAATTTTATGATTAATCATAATTCCAATTGCACCATCGCTATCATGTGCGCAAATGTATATCAAAGATTTTTCAAAATAAGTATCATCTAAATGCGGGGAAGCAACTAAAAGCTTGCCTTCTAGGCAGTTAAAAGGTTGCTCTATATTATTTTCCATGTTTCTCAAATCCATTTTACATTTGGTGGCAAAGACATAAAGATCGCATCAATATTACCACCAGTCATAAGACCAAACCTAGTTCCTCTATCATATAGCAGATTAAACTCGACATACCTACCTCTTTTCAGTAACTGCTCTTCTTTATCTTGGGTACTCCATTTTTTTCGCATGTTCTCTCTTACTATTCCGCAAAACGCTTTGCACAACGTTTTGCCGACCTCTTTTGTGAAGCCAAAGTCTGCTTCCCAGTCTCCAGTATTTAGTCTGTCATAAAAGACACCGCCAACACCACGTGGTTCATTTCTATGTTTCAAGAAGAAATATTCATCACACATACGGCTAAATCGCGGATAATAATCAGGATCATATAAATCACATGCTTCCTTAAATGCCGCGTGAAAAGCATCCTTATCTTCTTGATTGAAAAAAGTGGGCGTTAAATCAGCACCACCACCAAACCAAGAGTGAGTGGTCGCAATCATCCTAGTATTCATATGCACAGCTGGCACAAAAGGAGATTGCATATGCGCAACTAATGAAATACCAGTCGCCCAAAACCTAGGATCATCAGCAGCACCTTGTATTTCCTGTCTGAATTCTTCAGAAAGAGAGCCGAACACTGTTGAAATGTTAACTCCAACTTTCTCAAAGACTTTTCCGTGCATCACTGACATTTGGCCACCACCGCCACCTTCTCTACTCCAGTCTTTTTTTTTGAAGGTGGCATCTGAATCACATTCCCTCTCCAATTCTTCAAATTGTCCACATATTTCGTCACGTAAACTTAAAAACCAATTTGCTGCTAGTTCTTTTTTTTTAGAAATATCCATTTTATTTATATTTTTCTAAGAAATTTTAGGCATTCTCTCTTGTATACTGCGTATCACCTTAGGTAAGTAGAACTTTTGCTTTTTTAGATACTGTTAACAAAGCGTTAACGCATTCGCGAAAACACTATAATGTCTAAATCTCAGGCTTCGCTCAAAAATTTTGCAGCATCAAGCGCTGCCATACATCCAGTTCCTGCAGCGGTTACAGCCTGCCTATAAATTTTATCTTGCACATCACCACTTGCAAAAACACCAGGAATATTTGTTTTTACAGTACCAGTTTCTGTTATTATATATCCTTCACCGTCAAGATTTAACCAATTTTTAAAGATATCGGTATTTGGCTTGTGCCCGATTGCAACAAAAACGCCATCTACATCTATTCTAGTCAAAGAACCATCTTCGGTGTTTCGCAAAACGGCACCATTCACTCTGCAAGGCTTTTCAAGCCCAAGAACCTCTTCCAGCTCCATATTCCACATTGGCTTCACTTTAGGATTAGCGAGAAGTCGCTCTTGCAATATTTTTTCTGCGCGCAATGTATCTCTTCTATGAACAAGGTATACAGTTTTTGCATGATTTGTTAGAAAAATAGCCTCTTCAACAGCTGAATTTCCGCCACCTATCACCATAACATCCTGATTTTTATAGAAAAATCCATCACACGTTGCGCAGCCAGACACCCCAAACCCTTTGTAATGCTCTTCGCTTTTCAAACCTAACCACTTAGATTGCGCTCCAGTGGAAATTATAACAGTGTCAGCTGTGTATAGAGCTCCGCTCTCGCAAGAAGCTGAAAATGTGGACTTAGAAAAATCAACAGCCGTTACATGATCTTCAATAACATTTGTTCCTACATGCTCAGCCTGCGCACGCATTTGTTCCATGAGCCATGGCCCCTGTATGGGATTTGCAAAACCTGGATAATTTTCCACGTCTGTCGTGATGGTCAGCTGTCCGCCAATTCGATTACCAGCGATCAATATAGGCTCAAGAGCCGCCCTTGCGGCATATATAGCAGCAGAATAACCAGCAGGCCCAGAGCCAATAATAAGAACTTTTGTATGCATTTTTAGGCTGTCTGTATTAATGATTCAAATTGAATTATGTGACTAAGCACTGTTCACAAAGGTACTTACGAAAGCTTTTTTGCCTGATTGTATGTACCAAGTACCCCATTGCAGTAATGAATTTAAGAACCCGTATTCATGATTTGTGTATGTTCAGATTGATAGCGGGTTCTAAGTCCAAGCAGATTAAAGCTTAGAAGCGTTACCTTTCAGATAACTAGACACACCCTCTTGCGTTGGCTTCATAGCTGGGTCACCCTTATTCCAATTAGCAGGACAAACTTCGCCATATGTTGCATGGTGGATCATCGCATCTGCTATACGCAACATTTCATCTGCGTTACGACCAAGTGGCAAGTCATTAACTGTTTGATGACGTACTATACGATTTTCATCTACTAAAAATGTCGCTCTGAATGCCACGCCAACATTTGATAAAATGCCATAGTCCTTCGCTATTTGTCTTGTAATATCAGCAATTAGTGGATAACTGATATGACCTATGCCACCATTTTCTATTTTTGTGTTTCTGTATGCCAAATGGGTAAATTGTGAGTCTATACTTATGCCGATAACTTTCACATTCCGCTTTTCAAATTCTTCAACACGTTTATCAAACGCTATAATCTCTGATGGACAAACGAATGTGAAATCCAGAGGATAGAAAAATATTAAAGATTTCTTTCCCTCGGTATAATTTCTAAAATTAAAAAGATTATCAATAGTATTATCTGGCATTACCGCCGATGCAATAAATTCTGGCGCATCTTTACCTACAAGTACTCCCATATCTAAACCTATAAATTTAATTTATGTGCAATTCAAAGTATTATATAGGTGCTATTACATAAAATCTCAAGCTCTATGTTTCAAATTGATTTGCCTGTACTTTAAAACGTAATTGATATATACCGATTTTTATGTCACGTGCGTGATATATGACAAGACAATAAAAGAGGGTAAAATGGCTGGTAGCTTAAATAGAGCATCTTTGATAGGAAATGTCGGAAGGGAACCTGAGGTAAAATCTTTGCAAGATGGCAGAGAGGTGGCAATTTTTTCCTTAGCTACCTCCGAGGTTTGGAAAGATAAGATGTCTGGAGAAAAACGTGATAAAACAGAGTGGCATAGAATAGTTGTATTCGCACAACCTCTTGTTACACTTGTAAAAAATTATGTACATCAAGGCACAAAACTCTATATAGAAGGCTCAATTCAGACCAGAAAATGGACGGATCAGTCTGGGGCTGAAAAATCTACAACAGAGATAGTATTACAACCATACGGCGGAATGATAACGCTTTTGGATAACAACAAAAGTGGTGCTGGAAGGCCCGATCTAAAAGATAAGAGTGACTCTTCTCAAAATCATGCTAGCATTGGCTATAGTGGCGATTTGGATGATGATATTCCTTTTTAGGCAATAGGCTTTTATACAGATCACCCTTCAGGAAGTGCAGAAGCACTTTTTCGAATGGTGAATGACACTGCACCACGCTTTCTAGACAGCCTTTACGCATCTCATAAAGCGAAAAATGCAGTTTCTTTGTATTTAGCACTTCTAGGTGGTGGTGTCACATAGCATGAATTTCAATCAATGAGGTTTGATATGGATAATGAGACACATCGTATACAACCCACATTTCAAGGAAATGGCAAAGCTACTAATGCAAAAACAAATGAAGTGTATATGCATGCACTAACTGAGCTTGAGGCTACAGGACAACGAAGCCTGAACTCAAAAAGCAAAGAGTATAGGAAAGGTGTCGGTATTATGCTTATAAATGCCGATGGGATGGTTTTTGCTGGACAACGTATAGATTGTGACGTTAAAGCTTGGCAGATGCCCCAAAGGCGGGATCGACGAAGGAGAAAGGCCACTAGAGTCGGCATTTAGGGAGCTGATGGAGGAAACGATGATCTCCAGAGATAAGGTCCAGCTAGTTGCAGAAACAAAAGAATGGTATAAATACGAAATGCCAAGTCATGTTGCATCCAGACTTTGGGATGGTATATATGTTGGGCAAATTCAAAAATGGTTTTTGATGCGATTTTTGGGCAGCGATTCTGATATCGCGGTTAATACGAAAAATCCTGAGTTTTCCAACTGGAAGTGGATAGATATAAAGACATTAGAAGATATGATTGTGGATTTCAAACGCTCACTCTACTCTTCTATAATCAAAGAATTTTATCATAAAATTTAGATAGGTTGGTGCTTATGGATTTTGAATCTGCAATACATAGCTTCTCATCATCTGAAGGCGGCGGCATACGCAACGGTGCCTTCTCAGGCCCTTCTAATGGACTAACGATATTTTCTGAGATTGATAAATCGTTTGAAAAAGCTCAAAAGACAAACACAGTGCCTTTTGAATTCATGCATAAATTTTTTGCCGCCTTTCAAGGTATGGCAAGCTCTGTGTCAATAGCAAGTATAACAAATAACTTAGCTCCACCCCCTGGCATGGTAACTGGCAAAATGCCAGGAATAATCAACCAAAGGGGTGGTGGACAGCGTTAGGACTGAATATCATTCGTTAAACGAATGATATTAGCTTTTTGCAAGTGTAATTTTTGGAATTTGCAAAATTCCTGTATCCCATTTTGTCAGAACATGCTACATATTGTTCTATGAAAAATAAGTATAGCGTTCTGGGGTGGCCTGTGTGGTGCTGTTGCTTAGGATCAAAAATTCGTCAAAGCGATTAGAGCTTTTTAGGTACCGTTAACAAAGTATTTGTGTAAGGATTTTTGAGCATGGTTTTTCAAAGTACAAGTTAATTTCTGCGTCGAATATTGCTATATATTTGCAAAGAAATCAACGCAGTAATATCAAAAATCAGGCCAAAAAGGCTTATGCAAGCACTTTGTTAACAGTGCCTAGCACTTAAGGCAAATTCAGAAAGTCATGAAATCTGAATTAGCGTGCTCTTTTCTATTGTCGAGCTTCTCTCCTAAAATCACTTCCCTAAAAAGATGGAATATTCAATTAAAAATGGGATGCGATACTATAAGACGTGTCATTGGTAGAATGGAGCTCTATTGAAACTAAGCTCTGGGAAAATTTATCATTGCGATGCGAAGCGAAGCAATTCAGTGTTTTTTTGTGATTTTTGGATTGCCTATAGTGTTTTCGCGAGTATGTTAATAGTAGGAGCTATGAGGCGAAGTGTAGTAAAATCTACATAAGCTTTGAGGCGACACCCTATTAACTAAAATGGAAAATACTATAACTAGCTATAGCCAGCACCTTATGTGTAAAAATAAAGATGAAATTATAGAAAATAATGTCGAGAAAAATATTAATAGATGCATCATACTCAGATGAGATAAGATTAGTTGTTTTGGGTGGTGATACAATAGAAGCGCTTGAATATCAGAGTGCCGCAAAAAAATCAATTAAAGGTAATATATATTTAGCAAAAATTACAAGAATAGAACCTTCACTGCAGGCTGCATTTGTTTCTTATGGAAATGAAAAGCAAGGCTTTCTTCCATTTGATGATATACATTGTGATTATTATCAGATACCAGCTTCTGATAAAAAAGAGTTGATGAACTCTCTAAAACCAGCGAAAGGCGAAGGTAGTAATAATGAGGAAGTTCCTTGCCATATAAGCGAGACTGACGTCTTGCTTAAGCCAGTTTTGAATCATAGATATAAGATACAAGAAGTCATAAAAAAGGATCAAGTGTTATTGGTTCAAGTTTTGAAAGAAGAGCGCGGAAATAAAGGTGCTACTCTGACAACATATATCAGCCTTGCTGGCAGATATTGTGTTTTAATGCCGAATGCTTCAAGATCTATAGGGATATCTCGTAAAGTTACAGATATTAATGAAAGAGAGCGCCTAAAGGCATTAGCTTATGAGCTTCATGAGCAAAATAATAACTTGAGTCTTGTTATACGTACTGCTGGTGAATATAGAGCTAAAGCTGATATCAAAAAGGACTTTAGCTATTTAAAAAAATTATGGACCAATATAAGAGCCAACACCCTCTCTGCAACGGCCCCCGCTTTTATACATGAGGAAGGCGATATAGTCCGGAAGTCGATACGTGATTTTTATAGCGTTGAAGTTGATGAGATTGTTGTTTCTGGAGAAACGGTATATAACAATGCTCTTGAGTTTATGCAAGGCATCTTGCCAAAATATGTTGCTAAGTTAAAGCTGTATAGCGATACGCTACCGATTTTTACAAAATACAATATAGAGGAGCAGCTGGCTAACCTCTATGATAATAAGGTTCCACTTAAGTCTGGTGGATATGCGGTAATCAATCAAGCCGAGGCGCTTGTTGCGATCGACGTAAACTCTGGAAAATCTACCGCTGAGCGAAATGTAGAGAATACTGCGTTAAAGACAAATTTAGAGGCTGCAACAGAAATCGCAAGACAGCTGCGCCTCCGTGATCTCTCAGGTCTGATTGTAATAGATTTTATCGACATGTCGGAATTCGAGCATAGAAAATCTGTAGAGCGGGCATTCAAAGATGCAACAGCTAATGATAAAGCGAGAATTCAGATAGGAAAGATTAGTGAATTCGGCCTCCTTGAGATGTCAAGGCAACACCTAAAACAAAGCTTCGCAGAGACGCATTTATTAGAATGTTCTTACTGCTCTGGAAAAGGGAAAGTAAGACCTTTGGATGCGACATCTATAGCAATGCTCAGAGCCATAGAAAGCGAGATAGCTTCAAATCCATCTCCAATCCTTGATGTCTTGGCTTCTAAAGAACTAGCTATGTATTTTGTAAACACAAAGCGCAAAGAGTTAGCAGCTATTGAGCAATCTGCTAACGTTAAAATACGCGTACAAATTGATGAATCTGGCGGTGCTGATGGATTCTTTATAGAAGGCAATGCATTGCCTGCTAAGCAAGCTGGCGCTATGTCTGTTTTGGATTATAATACATCTCACGTAGAAAACGACAGCCTCGATGCAACAACTAAGCAGCAACACAATGCGCATACGCAAAAGGGCAATAAACATCAAAATAATAGGAAGCCTCATCATCAAGGTGGCCAACCTCAGAACCCAAATAATAAAAAGCACCCTGAGCAAAAAGCCGCAGAACGAGTTGCTATATCAGCTATTGAATCCGAATCTGGCACTGCAGCTCAAGCTTCTAACCTTAATCATCCTGGTGGTGCAAGACCTGATTCTGACCAAAGAAGAGAGAAAAAGCGCAAATTCATCCCAAGAAATAAAAACAACAACGTTCAGCGCAACAGAGCGCATCATAATGATGCAGCAGGGCACAATAACAGACAGCGTGACCAGCATAAACAAAACACTGAAGATGGCTCGTTACTAAAGAAGATATGGAAAAAGATAACAGAATAGTATGGTTGATATGTTGGAAAATCCTAAAAATAGGCGGTATGAGAGCACAGCCTATTTATTAGGCAGGTTATTTAACGGGTATATAAAACCATACTCTTCACAGCTTTTAATGGCCATTTTATGCATGGTGATTATTGCGTGTACAACTGCTACTCAGGCCTGGCTAATTCAGCCTATATTAGATAGCATCTTTGTCCAAAAAGACCTCACAATGCTTTATGTGATTCCAGCGGTAGTGCTCTTCAATAGCATCATTAGAGGCGTTGCTTCTTTTTATGAAGATGTATTTATAAAAAAGACTGAGCAGAGGATTTTAGCTGATATTCAGTTGCATCTGTATTCTCATCTTATGCATGCGGATACAAAATTCCTTATAGAATATTCTTCTGGGCACCTTATCTCGCATATGACAAGTGATATCAACGCAATGAAGCGCAGTGTTGCTGAAGTTTTAACGGGAGTGTCGAAAGAATTTCTGACGATTATTGGACTGGTCTGTATAATGTTCTATCAAAGCGTTAATCTTGCATTAATTGCGTTTTTTATATTTCCTCTCGCGTTTTACCCAATCATACAGCTCGGGAAAAAAATGCATAAGATCGCCTATAGCATGCAAGAAGAGCTTGGTAAATTTATCATCAGGTTAGATGAGACATTTCAAAATACTTCAATAATCAAGTCATATTGCAGAGAGGATTATGAAATTGCAAGAGCTAACAAGGCCATGCAAAGATTTTTGGATCTATATAATCGTGGTGTTTATATAGAATCAGCGTCGTCACCCATTATGGAGACACTTGGTGGTATTGCGATTGTCGTTGTGATTTGTTACGGCGGCTCTCAGGTTATTAGCGGCTCTACAACTCCTGGTGCGTTTTTCTCATTTATAGCTGCGCTTTTGATGTCATATAGACCGCTGAAGGTTGTATCGCGTCTTAATTCTGCTTTTCAAAGCGGGCTTGCTGCGTCGAGAAGGCTTTTTGTGATATTGGATGCGAAGCAAGAAATAGTTGATGACCCGACAAAGCAAACTGCATCTTTTAGAAGCTTTAATATCAAATTTCATGACGTGCATTTCTCATATAAGCCTGACCAAAAGATATTGGATGGCTTTAATATGGAAATTCCAGAGGGCAAGACAGTTGCCCTTGTTGGAGAATCTGGCGTTGGAAAATCCACGGTTTTAAATCTTTTGCAGAGGTTGTATGATGCTGAACGTGGCAACATCACAATAGATGATATTAATACCAAAAACATAAAGCTCACGTCGTTACGTCATTCTATAGCCTTTGTTAGCCAGGATGTTGCTCTATTTGATGACACGATTGCTGAGAACATAAGATACGGCAAGCTTGACGCGACTGATGATGAGATTATCGCTGCT
The DNA here is from genome assembly GCA_022817725.1 of Archaeoteleia sp. ZL-2020. Lineage (NCBI taxonomy): Eukaryota > Metazoa > Arthropoda > Insecta > Hymenoptera > Scelionidae > Archaeoteleia > Archaeoteleia sp. ZL-2020. Next base: position 25,992 of record JABFOW010000001.1, on the reverse strand, counting down.
GCGTCTGCTGCTGCTGCCCACGACTTTATAATCGGTATGCCGCTCGGCTATAATACTCAGATTGGACAATCTGGAATAAAACTCTCAGGTGGACAGAGACAAAGACTTGCTATAGCTCGTGCTATACTAAAAAATGCGCCTATACTTATGTTGGATGAGGCGACTAGTGCCCTTGATGTGATTTCAGAAAAGCAAATACAGGCAGCATTAGACTATTTAAAAAAAGGGCGTACTACAATAGTAATAGCTCATAGGCTTTCAACAATTGAGACTGCAGATATAATATACGTATTGGCTGATGGAAAGGTTGTAGAGTATGGAAAACACTCAGACCTTCTCAAAGAATCAGGTGTATATGCAAGGCTGTATAAACAATATAAAGAAGTTCAGATTTTACCAAGTTAACACTTTTTTGTTGACATATACGCAGAATTTTTATAGGTTCACCCTTGGTTGCTTGTGTGTAACCTACTCCTTATTCCTCGGTAGCTCAGTGGCAGAGCAAGCGACTGTTAATCGCTTGGTCGCTGGTTCGAATCCAGCCCGGGGAGCCATTTGATTTAAAGATAAGTTCTAAGGGGCTGTTCTTAAGTGGCAAAAGATAATAACCGTTTGTTGTAGAAGATAAGAATATGGCTGTACCTAAGAGAAAGACGTCAAAAGGAAAGCGCAACCAGAGAAGGTCTCACCATGCACTCGAAAGAGTGAATATTGCGTTTGATAGCGTGACTGGCGAGCCTAAGTTGTCACATCATATATCGCTAAAAGATGGATATTATAAAGGGCGCATTGCTGTAAATAAATCTAATAAATCAGCAGTTGAACCTGCAGACGCGTCATCAGACTCGTGATAACATAAAAAATTTCACGATGTTATATTTGTGAAAGCAGAGATCTGGAGAAAATCAGTGATAGAGCTCAAATCCCTCACTTTCCCAGAAAATAATATCGTGAAGCAAGTTTCTAAAGAAGAAACAAGATAAAAATCCGATGGAAAATACCATAACTATTAGCGTTGATTTAATGGGTGGTGCTCATGCACCGTCATCGGTTGTTGAAGCTATTTCTCTTGCCTGTCGCAGATATCCAGATTTGCGCTTTCTTCTGTTTGGTCAGGAAAATGTTGTCATACCGTTACTTGAGGCTTTCTCCGTTCCAAAGACTTCATTTCAATTTATAAATACACATGGCGTCATACTTGACACCGATAAGCCTACGCATGCGCTAAAATACGGCAAGAGTTCCAGTATGCGCAAAGCTCTAGAAGCATTGAAAGATGGTGACGCTGTTGCCTGCTTATCGTGTGGTAATACTGGTGCTTTAATGGTTATGGCAAAAATGCTGCTCGGTACATTAGAGGGTGTGCGCAGGCCTGCTATCGCAGGATTATTCCCACACCTACATGGACGATCTGTAATGCTGGATATGGGGGCCAATAATGAATGTAACGAAGTTATATTATTTCAATTTGCTGTTATGGGCCTCTGCTTTGCAAAAGTTTTATTGACAAATAATCCATCCGTTGCAATTTTAAATATAGGCAAAGAGGAGTTGAAGGGAAGGAATCTTGAGCGACAGACTTTCGAATTATTGAAGGAGTCAGGCTTAAATTTTATAGGTTACGTTGAAGCAGATGACATTACACAAGGCAAGGCAGATGTTGTAGTCACTGATGGATTTTCTGGAAATTTAGTATTAAAAGCCTCTGAAGGTGCGGCGAATTTTTTCTTGCACTTAATTAAACATGCATGCAATGCAAATTTTATATCCAAACTCGGTGCATTTTTACTAAAAAAATCACTCAAACAGAGCCTATTATTTGTAGATCCTAATTTAAATAATGGTGCTATGTTTATTGGATTGAATGGCATAGTTATAAAAAGTCACGGCTCTGCGAACGTCAGTGGCATTCTGAACGCTATCAATACAGCTGCAGAGCTTGCAAGGCGTGATATCAATAAAGAAATATCCCACGAGCTTAAATTGCTTGAGGAAAGCGGCATAGGTTTAAATTTTGTTGATAAAATCAAACATACTTCTGCAAAAATTCTGGGCCGCGTTGTTTAGGTTCTGTGCGCTTTTCATCTAAGCTATAAGAGAGCACTCTTTATATATAAGTCACCATAAAATTGAATAAATTTTATTCATTAGACCTCAGCAATATCCAAGATATTGCAAGTGAAAAATGGATATAAATTTGCCTGTAAAGATTTTGTGTATATGGCACTGTTAACAAAGTGCGAATTGACGATTAAAATTAGGCACAAAGCCTCTAAATTGCGTCACCTTAGAGGCTTCTTAGTGGCCGCTTTAGATCCCAGAGTGAGCATTTTTCTGGATTGCCACAGTCGCTAACGCTCGCATCGAATGACTTTGTTAACAGTCCCATAGCATTTTCCTAGTTAATTAATAGACTGCGTCATCCCGAATGCAATGAGGGATCTCCTTTTGCTTGCGATCTAATGAAGAGATCCTTCGCTTCGCTCTGGATGACCATCAATTAACCATCTGAGAAAATACTATAGCTCAATTTGTTGATTTATTCTTATCATATAAAACTACGTCATCTTTGTCACCGCTTAAGCTGCCAACCCGTGCGTCACGCACCTCTTCAAGAGATGGCGGAAATTCATAGTCACGAGTCTCCTGCTTACTTGCGCTATTGCATGCTGCCAAGCTAGATAAAGATAAAAGAATTAACGATTTACTTATTTTTATTTTCATAATAATCAGAGATAAATTTATTAAGCAACCTTACACCGAAACCAGTTGCGCCTTTTGGTGAGCTATCTGTGCCATATTTATTCCAGGTTACGCCTGCAATATCAAGATGAGCCCATGGATAGTTATTTGTGAAACGTTGTAAAAATTGAGCTGCTGTTATGCTGCCAGCACCACGTCCAGAGCCAGTATTTTTCACATCTGCAATTTCAGAATTGATTTGTTTGTCGTAATGTTCACTCAAAGGAAGCTGCCATAAATATTCCCCAGTATTGTTTCCAGCGGCTGTGAGTTGTTTTGCAATCTCTTCATTATTTGAAAATAGTCCAGCATATAAATCACCAAGCGCAACAGTAATCGCGCCAGTAAGGGTTGCGAGATCTATAATCAATCTTGGCTTATACTCTTTTTGTGTATACCAAATAGCATCGGCAAGCACCAATCTGCCCTCTGCATCTGTATTATCAACTTCTATGGTTTGGCCAGACATAGATTTCACAACGTCGCTAGGTCTTTGTGCAATTCCAGAGAGCATATTCTCCACAAGCCCCAAAACACCTATAACATTCACATCAGCTTTACGCCTCGCAAGAGATGACATCAATGATGCAACAACACCAGCACCACCCATATCATATTTCATTTCTGATATGCTAGAGTGCGTTTTTATATTTACTCCGCCAGTGTCAAATGTGACACCTTTACCAACGAATGCGAGCGGTGGAGCTTCAGGACTCTTTGTATCTCCGCGCCACTCTATAATTACAAGATATGGTTCTTGCGCGCTGCCCTGGCCAACTCCAAGTAACGCTCCCATACCAAGTGCCTTCATATCCTCAGTATTTAATACCTTCACAGACAAACCGAGTTTAGAGAAGTCTTGGACAAATTCCATAAATGATCTTGGAAATAAATCATTAGCAGGCTTTGCAATTAAATCTCTCGCAAGGAGAGTTCCATCTATTACAATCTCATCATTAGCAAATAAGTCCTTAGCTTCTTCATGATCCTGCGATAGAATATTGATACGATTTAGATATGTGACGTGCTCTGATCTTTTAGCAACGTAATAGTCATTATATACATAATTCTTGAGTTTCAAGCCAGTTGCTATATTTCTTGCAGCTTCGTATGGTGAAATCTGCATCTCACTTTCAAAATCTATCGCAATATCAGCTTTTTCCACCTTCCAGCGATTCAGATAAGATGCTATATTCCCACCAATTTGCTGCAACTTTAATTCTGTTACAGTTTTTGTGTTACCAATACCAACTAATAAAATCAATTTTTTATTACTATCGCTAAAGCCATTTAAAGGCAATATTTCACCAATTTTACCAGTAAAATATTGTGTCTCTTGAGTATAATTTATTACTTGAGAAGCAACTTCGGATGCACCGATTTCTTCCAGGCTTTTTGGCAATACTAGATTCTCAGAGACGAAAAAAACAGCAACCCTATTTTGAAAAGATTTTAGATCTTGAAAAGAAAATTCCATATCAATGATACCATATGTTATAAAGTCGAATGATTTGTGAAGATTAGTATATTAAGCTAATTTTTACGAGCAGAATATAAAAAATATATACAAAATAATGATGGCAAAGACAATAGTAAAGAGCAACTAAAAAATGCCGACCAGCCAAGCTCCACCGCAAGCTTACCAGAAGAGCTAGCAATTGTCGTTCGAAAAAATGCTGCGCAAGAACTTAACAATGCATATTGTGTTGCAGTAAATTGTTTGTTTGTCAGTGAACTTATATATGCAACTAATGCTGCGTCACCTATACCTCCTGCGAGATTATCTAGACCAATTGCAATGGCGAGTACAGTAATGTTATGTCCAACAGCTGATTGCCAAACGAATGCTAAATTTGTCACAGCTTGTAAGATCGCGCCAAACAATAATACAGCCCAGATGCCACTTCTTGCAATAAGATATCCACCGATTCCCATTCCAAGGAATGTTGCAAACATCCCATATACTTTAACGACATTTGCGATCTCTATTTTAGAAAAGCCTAACTCAACAAAAAATGGTGACAACATTCTTCCGACATAGGCATCGCACAATTTATATGATATTACAAGCAGCAATATCACAAAGCAATTTTTACGTTTTATAAAATCAGCGAATGGACGAACGAATGAAGTATGCATCCATGTAAGCAATGATCCACTGGCGAAAAACTTACGCTCAATTGAAGGTTCTTTTGAAAATATTACGACCCAAAGCCCTTGTATCAAACAAAGTGCCATCAAAAAATAAGATACTTTCCAGCCAAAAATATGGGCAAGATAAAGAGCTCCACTAGATGAGATCAACATTCCAACTCTATAGCCGAATACAACAGCTGCTGCCCCTACACCCTGCTCATCATCCTTTAACATTTCAATACGAAATGCATCAATAATGATATCCTGTGTTGCAGAGAAAAACGCTATGGAAAATGCTATGCCACCTATAATCATTAGATTCGTCTTCGAGTCGATTAGGGCGACTGTGGCTATGCTGCAAGCTAAAAGAATTTGTGCGATCATCAGCCATGATCTTCTATGGCCAAGTCTTTTTCCAATTATTGGGATTGGTATATTATCGATGAATGGAGACCAGAGATATTTAAACGCATATGGCACAGCAGCAAGGCCGAGTATACCTATTTTTACTAAGTCTATGCCAGTTTCAGCTAAAAACAGTGTAAAGGTTGAGGCGGTAAGAGAAAGCGGGAGCCCACTTGCTATGCCAAGCAGGAATATCATAATTATTTTGGAGCGAAAGTATATGAACACAACACCTCTTAAAAATTTTTTACATGACTTGCTATTATGAAGAATATTTTTATCATATATGGCGCTGTTAACAAAGTCATCGCATAAGCCTTTTTGGCCTAATTTTTGATATTATAGTATTTTGCATTTGCGCAAGTAGGGCGGCTCGAAACTCATACAGATTTTACTATACTTCGCTCTCTTTCGCCTACTACCACACATTTGCAAAAACACTATAGCCGTTATAGTTAAAACTTCAATTTAGCTCCAACCAAGAGTATAGCGCCATTATTACCTTTGGCTGTAGTACCTGAAGGAGAGTAATTAAACCCTGTAACTTCAATGTATGGCATTAAACCAGGCAATACGGAATAGTCAGCAGATAAGCTTACAACATTCATCTTATTATAGGAAGTGGTATATTGCGCATAATCCAATAAACCATTAATAACATTACCTGCACTTTTCGATTGTAAGTATGTCAGACTGACGCCAAATTTTTCGTATTTATAAGCAAGGCCCGCTGTCCAGAAATCGCTTCCATATACTGCATTAGTCTTGGTAGGATCTGGATTTTTAGTAGTTCCTGATTTTCCAAGATTTCCGTATGACGCAGCTACACTAAAACCTTTATAATCGATTTGTGTACCTAGTTCCCAGGCTGCAAGATCTCTTTTTATGACCGCTACAGCAGGATTAGTAGTAGCATCAGTAGCAAGAGAATTTGGCTTATATGTTGCACTTTTAGCATTACCAAACTCAGTCATGAAAGAATATTTCAAGCCGACATCTCCTATCTTCGCTTCATATCTGAGGCCAGCCTCAATAACGCTACCATAGCTACGTCCGTTTTCGTCAGTTGGTACACCATCGGAAATCTGACTAACAGTTCCAGTATATTCAGAATCTGGTATATAGCTTATACCAAATATCAAGCCATTCCATTTTGGTGAATAGTATGTTATCTTATTCGATCTGGCATGATTTCTATTGATAGGCAATGAGGTTGAGTCCATAAAGACTGTGTCTATTGCAGTTTTAGCATTGCCATTTTTATCATCTAAGTAATATCCCTTTTGGCTAATCCAATCACTCCAATCTCCAGAAATACCACCAGTTGCGCAACCAATAGATGCTGCAGACACTTTGATTCTATCAGAAGAGCCTTGATAACTACCAGCCTCTACACGGCCATAAGCACTTTCAGCGAACAGCATAATCTTATCGCCTATAGGATTTTTAATAACCTGATCCTTATCAGTCTCCATAGGCCTTGAGGTGTCAGCGTTAAGCTTCAAATATGCACCATAACTCCAATTATTTTCAGAAATCCCCTTGGCTTGCAATATAATCTTATTATTAGTTATAAGTCCGTTTGAGCGAAGCTTGTTTGCAGCAGCATTAGCAGCAGAATTGTCATATTTACTATAACTAAATCCATCTTTTGTATTATTGCTAACAGAGCCATATTGTATATCAGAGCTCAAGCCAAGTGTTATTTTTAAATCTTGTGCTGGCTTCTTATAATCTGGCGTATCATCCTTTTTTTTATCAGTTACACGCTTCTTATCGTCATTTTTTTTGTCAGTTGGAGATTTCTCGATGGGAGAAATTAGACTATCATTTGGATTATATAAAATATCCGCAATAGCGACATTTTGTATGGAAAATAGCAAAATTGTCACATACAAGAAACTCATCTTTATTTTCATTCTTCAAATACCTCTTTAATTAAACGAATAAAGGCAAAAAATTATATTGTGATTGACGCAGTAGCTTTAACACATAAAAATCAATTTTTGCACTGATTTTTCATGTTGTTCAAGCCCAACATATTTTGCATAATGTAAAGATACGGAGATAAGTCACATATTTTACATTTTAAGTCCATAAGATATACAAAAAATCAAGGAAGATTTTTTATGATGTAGCTAATTTGCATCACGAAATCAGCAAAAAACCCATATTAAGTAAAAAATCGCATTATATAAAAAACTTTTATAGCGCCTTAGCTATATACATGACAAATAATGTGATTATGCCGCTTAAAATACTGTTTTGCAATGTATAGCTATATTCTCTGTCTGTTGCATCCCTTGATGAAACAGCAATTTTTCATCACAAAAAACCCCAGGGAGTGTATATAAAACCTTCTTATGACACCCCAAATCTAATCTCTCTTCGCTTATGGTTTTTGCATACAGATGGTGTTTTATATTAGGTCCAAGTGTGATAATAAATCTATTATCCCATATATTTTTCCCAGCAAAGAGTTTCTGTGGTTCGTGATTTATAGCTTTTCTTTCTCTGATAAATAACATTGCGCCTTTATAAAAAACAATCTCACAGCCCCATAACGTCCTGCCTTTCCAGTTTTCCCAATTATGAAGTTGTTGATAAAACAATTTGAGGCTCTCAAATCTTGGCGGTTGTATATGACCACTCACTTGATTTAAAGCCATGACCAAAAGGCGTAGCGCGATTTCTTCATCTATTCTTAAGAATTTTTCTATATTGAGCATGACAGCCCCTAGTTTGTCTGGCTTGCATACATCAAGATAAGCATTTTGTGTTGCTTTATGTAAAAAATCTCTGGCGCGGGTTGCATTCTCCGAGAGCAAACTTAGCCTATTCACAATTTGCGAAAATTCACTGGACGTTGTGTGAGTATTTAAATATTGCCTGATTTTAGCTCTTTCATATTTTATATTTTCATTAGATGGGTCTGAAACATATTGTGTCCAATTGAAACTTGAATATATTTTTTCTATTTCACTCCTTGTAAAATCTAACATAGGGCGCATAATATCTATAGAATCTAAGTGATAAATTTTTGGAATACCTGAAATACCATCGATTCCACTTCCACGTAATATGCGCATTATTACAGTTTCTGCCTGATCACATTTATTGTGTGCGGTCATTAATTTTTGGATTCCATGGGCCCTACAATACTCTAACATCATGTTATATCTCGCTTCTCTTGCTTTTTTCTGCAAGTTTCTCATTAATGATGGATTTTGTTGGCGCTCCCATTTTATTATGACGCTTTCTATAGCATGCTCTCTAAGATATAACATAGTCTTGGTCGCTTCTTCTGATGACTCTTCTCGCAGGCAGTGGTCTACAATTAGCGCGACAAAATTTTGCTTGAGGTGCTGCATACCAGCTGCAAGGCACATACTGTCCATGCCGCCAGATACAGCAATTGCGACTTGTCCAGAGTCGCCCATTTCTATCATTTGTTTTAAATTGGCTATAAATCTTTTTTGCAGCACCGTACTATGCTATTATTAATGGTTAACACTTTCTTAGGTTATATACCTTTTTCACAATAAACTAAATCTTATGTATGAATAATATTTTTGATATAGCTATACTTGGTGCTGGCCCTGGCGGTTATGTTGCAGCAATTAGAGCGGCACAGCTTGGACTAAAAGTGATCGTTATAGAAAAAGAACATCTTGGTGGAATATGTTTAAACTGGGGCTGTATTCCAACAAAAGCATTACTGAAAGCAGCGGAGGTATACCATACAATAGCCAATGCTAGTGTGTTTGGTATAGAATGCAAAGAGATAAAGGTGGATTTTGAAAAGCTAATATGGCGTTCAAGATCTGTTTCTAAACAGCTGTCAGATGGCATAAAACACTTATTGAAGAAGAATAACATCACGCATATTGCAGGTGTTGGTTCGATAACTTCGAATAAATCAATAAGTGTGAAGCTCGAATCTGGTAAAACAGAAGAAGTTAGTGCAAAAAATATTATCGTTGCAACTGGTGCAAGACCGAGGATTTTGCCGAATCTTCCGATAGATGGAGATTTAATATGGAATTATAAACATGCCATGACTCCGAAAAAATTGCCTAAGTCAGTACTAGTAGTGGGTAGTGGCGCAATTGGGATAGAATTCGCAAGCTTTTATAATATGTTAGGCTCTAAAGTCTCTGTGATTGAAGTAGCTGACAGAATTTTAATGGCAGAAGATAAAGAAATTTCAGGTCTTGCACATACCGCCTTCCAAAAACGTGGAATGGAGATTTTTGTCAGTGCAAAAATTAGTAATATAAAAAAGAATAAAGACTCCGTATCAGTAGAATGGAGTACTCAAAATAAAACATTCAAACAAGACTTTGAGCGTATTATATCAGCCGTTGGTGTCACGGCAAATGTTGAAGATATCGGACTTGAAAATACAAAAGTTACCTTGGAAAATGGGTACATCAAAACCAATCAATATATGCAAACTGAAGATGCAAATATTTTCGCAATCGGAGATGTAACAGCTCCTCCACTTCTTGCACATAAAGCAAGCCACGAAGGTGTAATATGTGTGGAGTATATTGCAGGAAAAAAACCAGAAGCTTTAGATAGAAAAAAAATCCCAGGTTGTACATATTGTTATCCACAGATTGCAAGTATAGGATATACAGAACAGGAGGCGCGTGATCTAGAAATTGATATCAAAGTAGGAAAATTTCCATTAATTGCAAACGGCAAAGCACTAGCAGTTTCTGAGGCTGATGGCATGATTAAAGTAATTTTTGATGCAAAAACTGGAGAATTGCTTGGTGGTCATATGATAGGTCACGAAGTAACTGAAATGATAAATAGCTTAGCTATTGCAAGGACACTCGAGAGTACAGAAGAAGAAATAATGCACACGATATTCCCACATCCTACTATTTCTGAGGCCGTACATGAAGCTGTATTATCAGCATATAATAGGGCGATTCATTATTAAAGAACTCTATGCGCAACAAAAATTTTAGCCGCTCTTCCCTTTAGGATGTGCTCTGGCACCGTCTCGAAGCGACCCCATCCATGTGAATTAATCTGTGTGAAATGGCGGAATTTCTAGCATTTCCTCCGTTGTCATCCAGAGCGAAAAGCAAGGTTTTGAGCCATTTCACACAGATTAATTTCGAAGGAGGTGGGGCAGGTCTCGAAGTGTTTGTTGTCATTTCAAAAAATTATAACTCTCTGATAAATCTTGACTGAAACAAAGCAAGAATTGCGTGCTTTGTTAACGGCTCCATAGCCGCAAAGCCGCTAAATATCTGATGCTGAAGCGGATTTTAAGCGATAAATCTAAATTCGTGACTTTAAATGTTGGTTATGATAAGAATGGTGATGCTAAAGTCGATATTGATGAGACTAATGCAAAAAAATTGGACATTCTGTTGGAAGAGAAATGCAAGATTTATCAGGAATAATACATGGTGGATACTATATATCGAGAGCTTATTGAACTATACCAATTTATTTTAGAGGTAATAGCTTATGCTGAATTTAGGTATCACGAGCTTGCTGAACAAGCCCCAGTTGGTTTAGAGATAATTGCCGTTCTTGGATTTTGGCCACCAGCGGTGTTTTTTGTAATGTTTTTTTGGAATGGCCGTGGCCTATCCATGGCTGGGAAGTGGAGAAAATATCTAGAGAAGGGGCAAAATCTAGGCCACGGCCCTAAATTTTCCGTTTTTCTTATGATATTCGCCATGCTTTCGTTTATTTTCTTTGGTGTAATGCTATACGACAAAGTAATTATTAAATACTCAACAATGTTAATTGAGCTTTTTGCATAATTTTTTATACACCTACTAAATGGAAAAATGGCTAAAATTTTTGTCGTGTATAGAGATTAAAACAACAGAACTCTAAAGCTTTATCTCTATGATTGGTATATTATTCCATGAATGGATGCCGCTTCCGTCTATTGACGACACAAGGTGGTCTGTATCAAATCGTGCAGGTATGTCGAATTCGAAATCTGCTGTGATTTTTGCATCCTTATCAGGGGCAGCTTTAAACGTGATGGCTCCGCTTTCGTAAGAAACAGAACATATATCAGAGCATATATTGCCGTTGCAGTATATTTTTACGGTGTCTTTCACTGGTTTTTGTATTTTTCTAAATTCTCCTATTGAATCGCTGTGTATTTTATAATGCTTACGCAGTTGAAAAATCTTTGATGTTCCATCGCCTATGCCGATCAATTGATTTGCGGCCCAGTAATCAGCCCAATCTTTAAAGCGGAACCCAATTGCTCTCCCCTTGCTCCGAAAAAATGCAAGTAGCTCATGCAGCTCTGCCTCTGTTTTAATTCCGTGCGCAACATTATATTTTCCAAGTCCTTCTGACCAATTTATGTTACGTTGTTCATATCCATTTGCCGTTTTTATAATATCAGTTGAATATTCTGGGCCGCCAGAGGAGCCGCAGGATATATTTTCTGGAAATCACTCTTCTGTAAAGCTTATGTTCATAAATTTTGCTTCCTAATTTGAAAATTTATCAATTTGCAACATACATATAATATGTTAATGTCTTTCTCATAGGTAGTCGTGCGATCGCTGGTGATACTTTTTTTCACGAGAGGAAAGTCCGGACTTCACAAAGTCACAGTGTCGGGTAACCCCCGGCAAGGGTAACCTTAGGGAAAGTGCCACAGAAAATATACCGCCAGGTGAAAATCTGGTAAGGGTGAAATGGTGAGGTAAGAGCTCAACCGGGCTGGTCGCAATACTGGTCGCATGGTAAACCCCACTGGAAGCAAGACTATATAGATGCGTAAAAAGTCAATGACTTGCGGTAAGATTTTGACCGTTTGTATTCATGGTGACATGAATTGCCCAGATGCATTTTGATGCTGGCTTAGCCGGAATTTGAGTGCGAAGTGGGTAGAATAGCGCAAGGGTAAGTCGCAAAGAGATCATAACAGAGATGTTGTGGCTAGAGAAATGGTCGCAAGTGGTATTTTATATCATACAGAATCCGGCTTATAGGCTGCCTATATACAAAACATCGTAAGGAGTTCCTAACATGTGCATTGCAACCAAAATATATACAAAATTATTTGGCCAGTATGTTGGTAACGATGAGTTCGGCAACAAATACTATACGCGCAAAAATGCTAAAGATTTTTTTGGCAGAGAGGAGCGTTGGGTATATTATAACGGTAAGCCTGAGGCTTCTAAGGTACCGTGTCACTGGTTTATATGGCTGCATCATCAAACTAATGCGACGCCTGATGCTAGAGAATATAATTCAAAGCGTCAAAAGTGGAAGAGAATGCATATCCCAAATTTAACTGGCACATCTAGTGCATATTATCCGAGTGGTTATGCGCTTGGCAAAAACAAGCGTGATAAGACGACTGGTGACTATGAAGCTTGGGATCCAAACTCTTTCCACTCAAATAGTTAGTACTAAAAATATGAATAGAAACATAATTGAAACGACCGTTGGAGCTGTGGTATTGTTGCTTGCTGTATTTTGTCTTTATACAGCGTATAACACCAGCAGTGTTAATAAGGTAAACGAGAAATTCTACGTAATAAATGCAGATTTTATAAGAGCTGATGGTATTGATGTAGGCAGTGCTGTGAAAATCAGTGGAATAAAAGTTGGCAGGGTCTCTGCTCAGTTTCTCAATCAAGAAAATTACACAGCCCATGTCGTGATGAGCATACGTGATGAGGTTCTTTTGCCGTCTGATACTTCTGCGGAAATTGTCTCGAGCGGATTGCTTGGAGAGAAATATGTGTCTTTGATTCCTGGTGGCGATACGGAAAAAATGAAGAATGGCGACAGTATAATGCTTACACAATCTTCTGTAAATCTTGAAAGTCTGATTGGGAAGATGATGTTTGGTGCAGCGAGTAGTTCTAAGCAGGATCCTGAAAAACCTCCTCATGATGATGCTGTAACACCAGAATCCAACAATAAGAATACTACCGTGGAGCAACCGCTTGCGGAGATGCAAGGTGAGCAATTAGATTTAGATGAAGGCTCAGGCTCTGTGCAGTTTGGTGAATCTGTTTCTAATAACGCATGATGAACCTGTCTATGTGTCGTATAATTCTTACTTTCCTTATCGTGTATGCCTTTAACAGTGTTGTATGTATGGCAGAAGATAATGACTCATCTATATTTGATTTTTTGTTTGGTGATGATTCAAGCAATCAGGAAAAACAAAATTCGGAGCATAAGCGAAGCGATTTTTGGAATATTCAAGAGAATGACGAAGCTGAGCTATATTCTTCAACGCATAGCGGTGCCTTTCTTCCATCAGCTAAAATAAGAGTGTTGGATATCAACACTGGAAAATCTCAAAATTACAGTATTTCTACTAATCATAAAAGATCTATAGGAGATTTCTCAATTCAGGTTTTTTCTTGTTGGCGGGAAGAAAAATATAAGCTGCATCCAGAAAATATGAGCTTGATTGCGCTATACAGAGCGCAAGATGCTGTGCCAGAGGAGAGTGTGTTTGGTGATGATGCAGGACCCGTTGAAGATTTATTATTTTATGGCTGGATCTTTACAAATCATAAGTCTCTTGCACAACCTAGGTATAAGAATTATTACATACAGCTGGATAGATGTGAGTGACTACTATAGCGCGAACTCTAGATAAGCATTATATAAATGTGACTCCCTAGCAAACTTCCAAAGTCATCCCGAGCAAGCGATGAGATCTCCTCAGACGCTTGCTGATACTGTAATTACATGGCAATTGCCTAAAGATGAGATCCATCGCTTCGCTCTGGATGACTTTGGGGTAAATGCTAGAAATTTCTGCCATTTTCCATAACGCTTATCAAGAGTTGGCGTTATAGTATTTTCCATTTGCTAAAACACCATATATAGCAACATTTCAGCGTGGCCTAAATAGGCCTATTGTCATATTGAAGATTGAGTGGTATGCTAGTCTCGCTATTGATTTCTTTTGAAGATTTCAAAGAAATCTGTACCCAAAAGCAAAGGGTATGATGCGGCCGTGGTGGAATTTGGTAGACACGCAGCGTTGAGGTCGCTGTCTTGCAAGAGGTGAAAGTTCGAGTCTTTTCGGCCGCACCAGTAAGTTCTTTATTCAAAGATTAATTTTATAGTATTTTCCATTTGCGTTAATATAGTGTTTTCGCTTTAGCGTGAGTAGTAGACGCGAGAAGCGACACCCCATTAACTTAAATGGAAAATACTGTATTAATGCATTCACGAAAACACTATTATGCAAAAATGCACCTCATTATCCAATAAAATCTGCTCTGTAACCCAATCACTTTTAACAGAGGAGCGTGAGCCTTCAAAAGGCCTATTGGATTTGCTGTATATCATGGGTGAGCGTCATGACTGGACAAGTTTGGGCAGCATTAACGCCGCAATCAAAGCTGCAGGGTGGCAATCAAAAGTTGGCACAGAGCGCTGGGACTTTGAATTACCAAAAAAATTCTCGCATCTCACAAAGGACATTATCAAAATATGCCATGATGAACTTGGCATGAGGCATTCTGTATTGCCAAAGCCAGAAAAATATGACGGCGTTCTATTTTTAGGTGCCGCCCTACAAAGAGTCATGAATAGATTAGATTTTTATCAGGAGCAGTTAAAAAGTGGTGCTATAGATAAAGATTTGACGTTATTTGTGCTCACTGGCGACCGTGAATTAAGCATATCTGCTGGTGAAACTGCTGACGCTTTTTATCAAATTGCCAGGACACTTCCTGGTGATTCTAGCGTCGTCTTGCCAACAAATGAGCTGGAGATGATAAAGTATGTTTTCTTGTACAAAATGGAATATAAGCCCAACATTCGATATATATACAGCTTAAAAGACAAAATGCATACTCGTGCAACAACTGCATCAACCTTTATAAAATTTCTGGAAGAATACGATAATTCATATAAAGATTCATGCAAACAAAGCAATTTTCTCGTAATATCCAATCAGCCGTATATAGAATATCAAAATTCTGTGCTGGATTTACTGTTACATAAAAATCACAGATCTGATATCAATATATATACAATAGGGAATGGTATTAAACATGAAATAATAGCTGAGCAAAAATATTGTGCTCAGCTTTTAGATACCATCGCGAAAACTATTGCAAATTTTGCAGATATAGAGGCTTAGGGCGTATGCCTGCTCTTGCCTTGCGCTTCTTTGCTCCTTTGAAATAGACCTCTTGCACGTATTCATAATGTCACGGACGGAATAAATTTGCATTATAGCGATACTATAGTATTTTCTTAGTCAATTAATAGACTATGTCATCCCGAATGTAATGAGGGATCTCTTTTTTGCTTGCGATCTAATGAAGAGATCCTTCGCTTCGCTCTGGATGACTAGCAATTAACCATCTAAGAAAATACTATATAGCGTTTTCGCGAATGCGTTAATAGAAGGAGCTTTGATGCGAAGTGTAGCAAAACTACTAGAGCTTCGGAGCGACACCCTATTAACTTAAATGGAAAATACTATAGAATTCATAAAATAACGGATACATCACAAATACAATATGCTAACTAAAGATTACGCACACAACATTATCGAAGCGAAGTGGCAGAAGAGCTGGCAGGAGTCTGAGATATATAAGTGGGACCAAAGCCGCCCGAGGGATGAAACGTTTGTGATAGATACCCCTCCTCCCACAGTTTCTGGGATGTTACACATGGGGCACATTTTCAGTTATACGCAAGCTGATTTTATTGTGCGTTTCCAGCGCATGACGGGTAAAACTGTGTTTTACCCGATTGGTTTCGACGATAATGGTCTTCCGACTGAGCGTTTAGTTGAAAAAATTCATGGAATAAAAGCATCTTCTGTATCAAAAGAAGAATTTAGGAAGATGTGCAACTCTGTTATAGCAGAAGCAGAGCTCGAATTTAGAAAATTATTTGAAGCGATAGCACTGAGTTTTGATTGGGATGAGATATATCAAACCATCAGTCCGACAACTGCAAAGCTTTCTCAAATGTCATTTTTGGATCTTTATGAGAAGGGCCTGTTATTTAGGAAGCATGGACCTACCTTTTGGGATGTGGTTGATAGAACTGCGATTGCGCAAACTGAGATAGAAGATAAAGAAAAGACTACGCTATTTTCTGATATTCAATTTCAATTAGAGAATGGTGATAAAATCACTATTGCTACAACTCGACCAGAATTGCTTCCAGCATGTGTTGCAGTTTTTTATCATCCTGATGATAAAAGATTTGCAAATCTAACTGGAAAACAAGCTGTTGTTCCAATATTTGACTTTAAAATTCCGCTTTTAGCAGACAACGAAGTTGATATGGAAAAAGGCACTGGGCTTGTTATGTGCTGTACCTTCGGTGATATGCAAGATATAAAATGGTGGCAACGTCATAATCTTGACATAAAAGTTTGTATTACGCTCACAGGTCACATGCAGAATTCTGGTATATTAGATGGACTGACTTTGAATGCAGCTAGGGCTAAAATTCTTGAATTATTACAAGGCGAGCAACTGATTGTTGGCCAAAGAGAAATCACGCATTCAGTAAAATGCGCTGAAAGATCTGGCGCAGCACTTGAAATCATACCAACGAGTCAGTGGTATATAGCGGCACTAGATCATAAAGATGCGCTTCTAAAAAAGACTGATGAATGCATATGGCACCCAGAATACATGAAGGTGCGCCTTAAAAATTGGATAACAGGGTTAAATCAAGATTGGTGCATCTCAAGGCAGCGTTATTTTGGCATAAATTTTCCAGTATGGTATTCCAAGAGGGCAGGAGAAGAGGAAAAGGTATTATTGCCAAATTTGAGCCAGCTTCCTGTTGATCCGTCGGTTGATTTGCCTGAAGGCTATTCTAGGGATGAAGTCATGGGGGAGACTGATATAATGGATACCTGGGCGACAAGCTCTTTAACGCCGCAAATTTCAAGCCATGCGATCACAAAAGATTTTGCGATTGATTATACACGCCACCTGAAATTGTATCCTGCAGATTTGAGAATTCAGGCACATGAGATTATCAGAACTTGGGCTTTTACTACAATTTTAAAATCTCATTATCATAGTGATTCCATTCCTTGGAAGCATCTTATGATCAGTGGCTGGTGCCTTGCAAAAGATGGCCAGAAGATGAGTAAATCTAAGGGAAACATAGTGACTCCACATGCTCTGATTGTTGATAGGGGCGCGGATGTCGTGCGTTACTGGGCTTCTTGTTCAAAGCTTGGTGCTGATATTACATATTCTGAAGATGCCTTTAAAATAGGCAAAAAACTCATTATGAAGCTTTGGAATGCAGCAAAGTTTTTTTCAGTGCATAATAATGTTGAAAAACATGTAAGTGTAAAGGATGCTGTTGAATCTTGCATCATTAGCTGTGATTTAGATCTATGGGTATTATCCAAATTGCATAAAACAATAGCAATCGCAACAGAAGCACTGAAAGATTTTGAATATTCAGACGCAAGGCAGGCTACAGAAGATTTTTTTTGGAATGATTTTTGTGATAATTATCTTGAGCTTGTAAAGGCAAGGATATATGATGACCAAAATATGGATATAAATGGCAAAAAAAGTGCTATTTATACTATGTATTCGTGCATCTATACAATATTTCGGTTATTTGCGCCATTTATTCCGCATGTTACAGAAGAGTTAAATGCTTCGTTATTTCCTAAATCTGGTTCATTGCATTCTAATAATTCATGGCCAAAAATAGAAAATTATACTTTTGCAGAAAAAAAGATGTTGGAGGGGGGTGACGTAATTAAGATATTAGAATTAGCTCGAAAAGCAAAATCTTTATCAAATATTGCCCTTAACACACCAATTGGAGTGCTTGAAGTATGTGGTGCTAAATTTTCTGAATCATTCGTTCGTGATTTAAAAAATGCAACACATGCAAAGGAAATCCTGTTTACAGATGATAAGAAAAAAGCAAGGTTTTTATTCTCAGATTGTGGAAGTTATGGTATAATCACTTATTGAATTGACAAAATCGTGCTCTAAATCTAAAATCTTACGCGTTATACAGGTTGCCAAAAGGTTGCCATTAATCAATTAAAAATATTAAATTCGAGGTGCTGTGTCAAAGCGTCGTAGTAGGAAGTTCGGGATCAGCCGCAGGCTGGGTGCGAGCCTTTGGGGTTCTGCCAAAGATCCTGTCAACACAAGAAATTATCCCCCTGGTGCGCATGGCGCAACTGGTTACAAAAAGTTAAGCGACTATGGGGAACAGCTAAAGGCTAAACAAAAAATGAAACGGTATTATGGTGATATCACGGAAAGTCAATTCCGCGGTATCTACGATGAAGCTGTTAGAAGAAAGGGTGATACAGGCCAAAATTTGGTCGGCTTGCTCGAATCTAGGTTGGACGCTTTTATATATAGAATTGGCGTTACATCTACTATCTTCGCAGCGCGCCAATTTGTTAACCATAAACACGTCATGGTGAATGGTAAGGTAGTAAATATTGCAAGTTATAGGCTGAAGCCTGGCGACCTCGTTGAGGTTCGGGAAGCATCAAAGAATTTGCTGGTAGTACAAGAATCCGTTAAGGCTGTAACATCTTATCCAGATTATGTAGAGTTTGATTCTCATAAATTGTCTGGAAAATATACTAAGATTCCAGTGCTTGAAGAGATTCCATACCCTTTGCATATGGAGCCGCATTTGGTTATCGAGTTTTATTCTAGATAAAATTTTGATATTGTATCACCTCATGAAGCTAGAAATAAATTGTCACGCCGTGATTCATTCAATCTAGCTTTGTGTTTATTAATAACTATAGTGTTTTCGCAAATGCGTGAGTAGTATGCGCGAGAAGCCAGTGTAGTAAAATCTGCATGAGCTTCGAAGCAACACACTGTTAACTTAAATGAAAAATACTATATAGCTAAAACACTATAAAAATATTGTGATAAACAAAGTATTTTTGAATAAATTCATATCCATTCTTCACTAGCAATATTGCAATATTGCTAGTGAAGAATGGATATAAGTTTACCTGTAAAAGATAAATGTTTAGCGCAACATTTTTATAGTGTTTCAGCTATAGATACCGTGGATAAGCCGCGATATGACAAAAGAGTAAATGTTATTTTGTCTAGCTTCTTTAGATATCAAATTGCAGTAGAGTACGATGGTACTGAGTTTTCAGGGTGGCAGTGTCAGAAAAATGTCATTTCTATTCAGGAATGTATAGAGCGGGCCATATTTGGATTCACAAATGAGAATGCTGTGGTATATGGTGCTGGCAGGACAGATGCTGGCGTGCACGCTATCAATCAAGTTGCTCACTTTGATTTACATAGAGAATTTGAGCCACATGTAGTCATAAATGCTATAAATCACTTCTTGAGGCCACACAAAATAACTGTGGTAGATGCCAAAAGAGTTTCTTGCGATTTTCACGCAAGATTTGATGCCAAGAAAAAAACTTACCTATATAAAATATTAAATAGACTGGCCCCAAGCGTGCTAATGGGACGCTATGCTTGGCATATCAAAGAAAATTTAAACATAGAAGCTATGCAAAGTGCTGCCAGCTTATTAGTTGGGCGGCATGATTTTTCTAGCTTTCGCGGGGCAGGTTGTCAGGCTAAATCTCCAATTAGAACGATTGATGGGATAGATATTATAAGAAAGGATGAAGTTATAGAGATATATATCTCCGCTAGATCATTTTTATATAATCAAGTTAGGATCACTGTTGGCTGTTTACGAAAGATAGGCAATGGCAAAATGACACATGAGCAACTGCATAACATTTTATTATCTAAAAATCGCAGAAATGCAGCAGAAACAGCACCAGCTCATGGCCTTTACCTTCTTCGTATATGTTATGATACTAAATCTATCAATTTATAGTGATTTAGCTTGAAGATGAGATATTCTTATATTTCTTACACACATACACACCTTTTTACAGTTACAAATATTTTCTGAGTTTCTATTCGGCATGTCCAGTATAGGGCAGCAGGATCACAATAAAAATTACAAAAATTGCGCAATTTTTCCGAAGTGACACAATTTTAGAAGTTCACAAGCTTTAATAAATTCTCATAAAATCGCAAAATAAATATCAGATTTCAAGATAAATGCAGAAAAATTTTATACTCTTGCCTGATCAAGATTTTCTGCATGCTACAATTTACACGTATTTATTTGCTATGTGTATTTTTTATACTATAGTAAATTCTTAGATGATTAATAGATTTGTAAATTCTATAAAATCGTCATTGCGAAGGAGCGAAAGCGAGTGTGGCAATCCAGAAAAATGACGAAGAGACTAGATTGCCACGTCGTGCTAACGCACTCTTTGCGGCGACGACCTTATAGCAATTCTCAAAGGAAAAATGGATCGATCTATTAATCAGCTAAGAATTTACTATATGTGCGATTAATACCAATTCCCACAAATCATAGGATATGAGTGCGAGTATTTTTAGAAAAATTCAAGATGGGATTTTTTTCAAAAAGATGAAGTGCAAATGTCCTATTATTTGTGAGAATTGGTATAAGTAATGAAATTTTATAATTGGGTTTTTATATGCTAAACAATCTTGCATTTTTAAGCGATGGTACTGCCAGGACTATTGTGGCTGCGCCTTGGAACACAGATGGGCACTATAATATTTTCGCTTAATATACTATGTCATCCAGAATGCAATGAGGGATCTCCTTTTGCTTGCGATCTAGAAGAGATCCTTCGCTTCGCTCTGGATGACTATCTTTTACTGATTATCACACTTAATTAACTATCTAGGAAAATACTATAGTATTTTCTGTTTAGATGATTGTGAAATAAAAAGCACAGAAAGCCAATATCTGTAATAGGATTTGGATCTTCGATGGATTTTAGCCAAACTCAGCGTGATTTAGTGGCAGATGTTAGAAAAAAGCCCCATGTAAGAGTGATGGCGCTGTCATAGAAGAATGTTACGAGGTTATATCTGATATAATAAATTATGCAAAGCAGGATTTTGCCCAGCAGATACGTTATAGTGATGATGAGAAAGGTAAGATTTCAAAAAAGACGCTGCGCAGATGTGCAGTTATTTGTGGGCATTGGTATTACATAGACCTAAAAAGACGGTATATGTGTCGTTGGTAAATGATGAATTTACAGATACTGGTAAATCTTGCAGAGGCGAAGCAGTCGCGAAACATCAATATTATACTGCAGTAGTTTATGAAATGCAGCTTTGTAGAGAATGTACTTTAGAGCTGTGTCAGAACGCACATTATAATTCAATTGATACTACAACTTTGATACTTATTGAAACTGATTCGCCCATTTAGTCAATGAATCAAGAGTTAAAATTTTTTGAATTAGGCATTTCTAAAGATGTTTTGGCTTTTGCACCATTCTTTATGGCTAGCCATACACATCTTCCCTCTAACTAAAGACAGATATAGTGTTTTCGCGAATGTGTTAATGTAGGAGTTATGATGCGAAGTGTAACAAAATCTATATGAGCTTAGGAGCTACACACTATTAACATAAATGGAAAATATTATGGCACTGTTAACAAAGTGCTTGTGTGAGGAATTATTGAGCATGATTTTTCAGAGTACAATCTGCGTCGAATATTGTATATATTCGCAAAGAAATTAACACAGTAATACAGGCCAAAAAGGCTTATGTAATGACTTTGTTAACAGCGCAATAGCAGCAATTTTCTATTATAACGCCCACTCAGTATAAGAGTATATTTTTGTGAGTTTTTGTGAATTAGCTATGCAACAGATTTTACCTGCGCTATATATTTTTTTATAGAAAATATGCGACAGATATGAAGAAAGATATAACAGAATGAGTATTGTCTCATCGACGATATGAAAACAAGCAATAAAAGCTTAAGACGGTGGTGATATGTTTAATCATAGTCTTTAAGGAGGTAATCCAGCCGCAGGTTCCCCTACGGCTACCTTGTTACGACTTCACCCCAGTCATCAATTCTACCGTGGTAAGCTGCCTCCTTGCAGTTAGCTCACCTACTTCGGGTAAAATCAACTCCCATGGCGTGACGGGCAGTGTGTACAAGACCCGGGAACGTATTCACCGCAGCGTGCTGATCTGCGATTACTAGCGATTCCAACTTCATGCACCCGAGTTGCAGGGTACAATCCGAACTGAGATGGCCTTTATAGATTTGCTCCAGGTCGCCCTATTGCGTCTCATTGTAGCCACCATTGTAACACGTGTGTAGCCCAGATCATAAGGGCCATGCTGACTTGACGTCGTCCTCACCTTCCTCCGGTTTATCACCAGCAGTTTCCTTAAAGTTCCCAGCTTAACCTGATGGCAACTAAGGATAAGGGTTGCGCTCGTTGCGGGACTTAACCCAACATCTCACGACACGAGCTGACGACAGCCATGCAACACCTGTGATAGTCCAGCCGAACTGACCAACTAGTTTCCTAGTCGTACGACTATCATGTCAAGATCTGGTAAGGTTTTTCGCGTAGCATCGAATTAAACCACATGTTCCACCGCTTGTGCGGGTCCCCGTCAATTCCTTTGAGTTTTAATCTTGCGACCGTACTCCCCAGGCGGAGTGCTTAACGCGTTAGCTGCGACACTGAGGAAAAAACCCCAACATCTAGCACTCATCGTTTACTGCGTGGACTACCAGGGTATCTAATCCTGTTTGCTCCCCACGCTTTCGTACAACAGCGTCAGTAATTAGCCAGGTGGCCGCTTTCGCCACCGGTGTTCCTCCTAATATCAACGAATTTCACCTCTACACTAGGAATTCCGCCACCCCCTCTAATACTCAAGCCTAGTAGTTTTGAAAGCACTTCTTGGGTTGAGCCCAAGGCTTTCACTTCCAACTTACTAAACCGCCTACGTACGCTTTACGCCCAATAATTCCGAGTAACGCTAGCTCCCTTCGTATTACCGCTGCTGCTGGCACGAAGTTAGCCGGAGCTTCTTTTGTAGGTACCGTCATTATCTTCCCTACTGAAAGAGCTTTACAACCCTAAGGCCTTCTTCACTCACGCGGCGTCGCTGGATCAGGCTTTCGCCCATTGTCCAATATTCCCCACTGCTGCCTCCCGTAGGAGTCTGGACCGTGTCTCAGTTCCAGTGTGACTGATCATCCTCTCAGACCAGCTAAAGATCGTAGCCTTGGTGAGCCATTACCTCACCAACTAGCTAATCTTACATGGGCTCATCTCGTAGCGATAAATCTTTCACCTCTCGGCAATATACGGTATTAACTTCTGTTACCAAAAGTCTATTCCGTACTGCGAGGTAGATTCCCATGTATTACTCACCCGTTTGCCACTAGATCAGTCGGCGCAAGCACCAACCTCTCTCGTTCAACTTGCATGTGTTAAGCACGCCGCCAGCGTTCACTCTGAGCCAGGATCAAACTCTCATGTTAAGTAAAGCTTAACGCTCATTACTCTTACCACCGTCTTATTGCTTTTATTGTCTATTTACATTTTCAAAAGAAAAGGCCGCACTTTCAATCTCATGTGCTCGCCATAGGGATGAACATATGCGATTGCCCTCATCATGTCAAACCCTTTTCAACAAAAAAGTGAATTTAATTTTTTAGATTTTTTTCTAAAAAACACTTGACTGTTATTTCGATAGATTTAAATTCAACTGTATATGAAAGATCAACACAACAAAAAAACGCTTGTAGTGCTCGCAACTGGCGGCACAGGCGGGCATATATATCCAGCTGATGCACTCGCAGAGGAGCTATATAATAAGTGTGACGTAGTATACACAATCGATGAACGTGGCTTAAGGCTTGCACCTGACTCTATGCTCAGCACGCCGAGAATAAAAATTTATAGTCCAAAAAATACTGGAACATTCGCGTCATACACAAAAATATTCTTCTTATTTATAAACGTCGTCACATTACTCTGGTCTTTTTCTAAAAGAAGACCAGGCGTGGTTATTAGCTTTGGTGGCTATTCATCTTTTGCCACCGCTATAGCTGCAATAATACTCCGTATACCACTTATAATACACGAGCAAAACGCAATTGCTGGCAAAGTAAATAGAATACTGTCATGTTTCTGCAAAAAGATAGCAGCTTCATTTCTAGATACGAAAGGCTTTCCAAGGAAGTATATACAAAAAATAATCTTCACAGGCCTCCCTATACGTAAACAAATTACAACTCACTCAAAGATTCACAATTTAAATGAAA
The DNA here is from genome assembly GCA_022817725.1 of Archaeoteleia sp. ZL-2020. Classification (NCBI taxonomy): domain Eukaryota; kingdom Metazoa; phylum Arthropoda; class Insecta; order Hymenoptera; family Scelionidae; genus Archaeoteleia; species Archaeoteleia sp. ZL-2020. The sequence continues at coordinate 1,546 of JABFOW010000001.1, read as the reverse complement.
AAAATTCAAATGAAAAATTTTCAATATTAGTACTTGGTGGAAGCCAAGGCGCAAGTGTGTTTACAGGATTAATTCCAGAGACAATAAAAATTTTGCCAAAAAGTCTGCAACAAAAATTGCATGTCACACAACAAGCCAGGGCTGAAGACTTAGAAAAGCTAGTTTCGTTATACGAAGAAACTCTCGTATCTAAAAACATAAAAACATTCTTTGATGATATAGCAAACAAATTACAGGAACACGACCTTGTAATATCGAGGGCTGGAGCCTCAACTGTCTTCGAATTAATTTTATTTAAGAAACCAGCACTGTTATTACCCTTGCCAAGTGCCGCTGATAACCATCAGTATTACAACGCAAAAGTCATGGGCGACGCAGGTGGAGCAATTATATTAGACCAATCAATTATTACACCAAAAATCTTAAGCGATATACTTGAAGAATTGATAAATTCTCAAGAAAAATTGCAAAACATGATAGCAAAACTCATGTTGCTGGATTATCACCCAGAAAAAGCAGCAGCAAATTTAGCAAAAGTGGTCCTTGCAGAGCTTTAAGCAGCGCTATGGTGTTTTCGCGAATGCGTTATATAGTGTTGCAAATCGAATAATATAAGCACAAGCGACTAGGCCGCTGGAGCACGCGGTTTAATTTAAGAATCATATTAGCTTGATTAACTCTAAAGACATGCAAATAAAACATCCAGATCCAAATACGCTTTATCCTATCGATGGCTTCCCAAGGACTGTTTATCTAAAAAACATCATAAATAATCCGCAGATTATCGTAGGCGATTATACTTACTAACTATGATGACCCAGATGATGTGAATAATTTCGAGAGGAATGTCCTTTACCTTTTTGATTTTATAGGAGACAAGCTATGTATTGGTAAGTTTTGCCAAATAGCAACAGGCGTTCGCTTTATCATGAATGGCGGAAATCACCCTATTGCTGGGATCTCCACCTATCCATTTCAAATTTTTGGTGGTACCTGGGCAGAGAAAAGCCCAACGAATATAGCCATTAAGGGAGATATTGTGATTGGCAACGATGTCTGGATTGGAAATTCCGCAACAATTATGAGCGGTGTGAAAATCGGCGATGGAGCAATTATTGGCGCAAACAGCCTTGTTGCAAAAGATGTACCAGCCTATACAATTGTAGGCGGCAACCCAGCAAAAGAAATTCGCAAACGATTTGACGAAGAAACCATAGCGTTTCTATTACAATTAAAATGGTGGGATTGGCCCGTAAGCAAAATCACAGAGCACCTCGACCTAATTCACAAGCACAGATATAGAAAAATTGAAGGCTACAGTGTTTTTTTGATCAATCAATAGATGCAGTCATCCAGAGCTAAGCGCGAGGATCTCCCTTCAAGGGCTCGTTATAGTAAATTCTTAGATGATTAATAGATTTATAAATTCTATAAAATCGTCATTGCGAAGGAGCGAAAGCGAGTGTGGCAATCCAGTCTCTTCGTCATTTTTCTGGATTGCCACGTCGTGCTAACGCACTCCTCGCAATGACGACCTTATAGCAAT